>JAIPRN010002762.1:0-27024 GCA_025469175.1 Geopemphigus sp. TES_GeoC_2020 | reverse complement strand
GATCTAGATAAAAGCATACTACATTTTCTACCGACTTGTTTTTACCCTATTTGGAATTAATACGGTCGATCGATCCGGTTCTGTGAGAGATATCGCTGATTTCTTTTCGCGCGGTATAAAAGTACTGTAAACGATTGTTCGTTGTTCTTTGGCGAATTACGCGTAAAACTAGAAACCGCACGATTATTGAAAATGTCGCCGAGAAATAAGCGCACAACTATAAGACGTGTGCCTGTTTAAATGGTTCTGCGCAAAACTCCAAAGCTCGATTATAGCAACCGGTTATAAATTACTAAAAAATTACTACAAAAATCAGGGCCGTGGTATCTCGTTAAAACGGTACGCGGTTCAAAACATAAATCGCCATATTTATGTACCGACTAGCGTAAAGATATCCTCGTCGTTATCTATCGATTGAATGCAACACGACACGGGTAGACCACCTACCGCGTTTAGGTTTAATATCGAATTTAATACATATAAACAACTCGCTCAGACGATTCATCGTAGATAAGTGGCTGTATGTTGTCTGTATGTTATTTTTTTCGTGTTTTAGTTCAGATCGAAATGATTTAATAGGAATAATTGTTGCGCCGGTGTGCGTATCCGATTTTCGTATTATACCTCGTATTGTGTTTGGAGCATACGATAATAAACAAGAAACCCTTTTTTCACTCTTGTTCTATTTAAAAGTCGTATGACTTTTTCGCTATTTCGATACATTTTAAACGCACGTAACAATTATTAATTAGAAGTTTGCGCGTTATAATTGTTATTATTACTCGCCACTGCGCACCTTTTTCTTTCTTCGTCGACCACGATGATTAAATTTAACGTTTACGTTTACTAAACCTAAGTGTCTGGTAACAACTACAAATTATATTATCAATATAGAATTCGTCAATTATAAAAGTTACCGATTACTTACAAAAATTGTTGTTAACTCGGATTACGTAAAGTTTGATTTATTTTTTTAAATTGTCACTAATTTCAACAATTTTATTTACTCAAACCTTATAGGACATATAGTAGTGGTCGTAGGTTTCAAAATACTGTTAATAACTATTAACTGGAAATACAGTAAACGTTTATACTGAGTCTATGGAAATATCTATTTGAAACATAAAACAACACCCGGGTCTCATTTGATTATTGCTATTTAATCGAATATAGTGAAAACACAGAGTGGTAACGGGTCAGGTAGAATTTAATAATCGAAACAATTGAGTTCGTGAAATACCTAAACGATGCGAATCCGTCATAAAATGATTGTTTCAGTGGAATGGAATTTTCAATTCGTATATTAATTATTATATCTCGGAGAGTGTAAAAAAATTATAAAAAACAACGCGTGATTTTTATTTTTATAAATAGGACAGATATTTACACAATTATGCGTCTTTTTATTATATGGTCGAAACACTATCTAGTTTATACAAATATGTCTTTCATGATCTAATTATTCTGTAAGTACAATTTTATTTAGTCATATTTTCGCGTATTTTAAACTATTTGGGGGCAATATAAAACATCTAAAATATTGCGTACTAAAACGCTCTACTATGACCACATAAAAATGAATAGTTGAATACCTAACTTGAATATAATACCGTGTAATTTAAATCAATTTACGGATTATATTTTCTGACTATAATTATCTAAATTATAAATGATTTTTACAACATATTTTAATATTTTTTAGGCGTATTTATTATATTTTAAGGGTATATAATTCCCTGTTCTAGTTATAAAACATATAATACCTATCATTATTATTCGACTGTCTTTATTAATAAATATATCTTTTGTATAACTATTCCGTGTATTTTGATACTGTTACACAAAAATCCCGAAACCGTAAACGAATAGGTATACGGATTTTCCCTTTATTATTCATATATGCAAGTCACAAGAATCTCGAGACAATCGTAAAACGTTACAAATCTCACAAGAATGGAAATAAAATTATGTGATTACCATAGAAACGCCGAGGCCTTATAAATTATACTTTATTTACAGCGTATATTATATTAATGGTGGCACTTGTTTTTATGTTTCCATGAGAAACACGTCGTTATTTAGAGCCGTCATAAAATATTTATAAACAATATTGTAATACGGATGCGAGTAATTTTGAAGTTGTCTAGACACGTTTTTCGAACGCAAAACTATATTAAGACGCGTTTAAAAAATTGCTAACATAGTGAAAATCAACACATAGAATAACGGCGATAGATACTAACCGATAGTGTGATACACGATTGTTAACGACGAAGTAAACGTATTTTTAAACATTACGAAAATATTAAAATTTAAAACGTAACACGATTTACAATTTGTTTAATATTACGAATCTAAGTGGATAGGTGTATTATGTTATAACCCAGAAGAGTATTTATTGTGTCTGTATTAAATGTCAGACGGTCGGCCATCGGTTCGACGAAATTTCTATTCTTCTATTTCTCCGTTCCATATATACATAAATATATTAAATTGTTTTTTTACGTTTATTGTTATTGGTTTGATCCTGAATGGACCAACAGAGGGAACGTCAGGGCACGTTAAGTTGCACTATCATTTTAACGTTTAAGCAATGACGACATTAAACGGACGACGCTCGGTTTTCCAAACGCTTTAATGCCATTATACTCCTTGGATTTTAGCGATTCTCTCGGAAATTACTGGAAAACGCCCACTTCTGACATACTCGAAATACTAATCTGACCACCTCACAACTGCATTATATTTTTGATCGTTTCAAGCGAGACTAAATGAAACTAGTGAATCGTCACGTTTCGCTTTAGAAAGCGTTATGGAAAAATCCGAACGCGTAGAAATAACGGAATGATTAAAAACTCGCGGATGCCATTAAAACGGAAAAATATTGCGAAAGACGGATATAGTGCAGAAACTCGATTTGGCACTCTTCCTCTCTTTCTCACATTGACACGTTCGAGTATACGCCTTTAACATTTGATAACAATAATAAATAACATTTATTTTCACAAGTGGAACGTTAACATTATAACTTATACTAAAGTGTATATGATTTATTATTGGATATAATATATATATATTACATAACAATTTATACAGAAACCAACTCGTCGGGAAATTTCCCGGCTTTTCGATACGCCAACCTCGTCCTCAGCGGCCGTATACGTATAATTTACCTCGTAAAAAATATCTATTTTTTATTTTCCTCTAAATTAGTTTCGCGGGTATACTTCCTATGTAACTGTGTAACATTTACGGCGTTATGGACGGCGGATAAAAGAATTACAAATCTTATAGACCGTTCGTAATATTTTTTATTTGCCTTTTGGTAACCAAAAACAGTACTCGGGAATCTTAAACGAAAACGTCGTGAACAATATTCGTTAGACGCGTCGCACGATATCGAAAATCTTTGGCGAATTTCGCGCAGCGTACCATACAAATACGAATGTACAAGTACGAATATTATGACGTAACTCCGCGGATAACCCTATAAAACCGTTTGACTCGCCGTTGCACAAATTTTATAGCTCGTTAGTCGTTACAGATGCACTGGCGGTGGAATACACGCCGTGAGTATAAACGTCCCGTGGGTCGACGATGGTGGTGGTATGTGAGTATTTGGGGGGAGAGGAGTGTTATAAAGAAATACGGGTGATACGGAACGGGAGGGAATTATTACGAGTTTTACGACAGCAATAACGGTAAAAGAGCAGACAGGTATCGCCGTCTTCTTTATATCGCGAACAGTGCGTCGAACACGGAGTGCTACACATGTACATGCGTTTGCATTTTAACGGGATGTTGTAGAATTATCGCTTTTATTTCGGGACGTAGGCCGTTTACCGCAGTGGCGTTTACGACCGCTTTTATACCGCGCGGTAGTGACAAGTGCTGCACATTATTTATACATGGCAAGACGGACGATCCGCGTCGAGCATTTTGATAAATTCGCCCCTTTCTGTCTTTAAGTCGTCCGCGAAAATAAAACAACTCCATCGGCACCGAACGCAAGCTTCTTGATTTTATATTTTCCTATTGTTCCCCGAACGATTCCCATTACGTTTTCCGACTGCATAAGCGACCCTGTGCATAAAGTTCTGATTATTTAACCGAAAATATTAACGAAACAACGGACACGCCGTTTTTATGCCGTTTTCTCAGTTTGTTTTTGTTCGCGTGTTTCTTGGCCATTCAATACGAATACACGTTTTTGTCGATAAACGCAAATCCATTATGAATGCGATAAATTAACTTTACCGGTATAATTGACCAAAATGCGTATATGGCTTTTTTACGAACAAAATTGAGAAATACGTGTTTTTACACTTTACGCGTCGTTTCATTTAATTCTATATATTACAATTTCATAAACAAATTATGCTTTTAAAAATTTCTAAGCAACACAAAATCCTAATCAATAACACAATTATTGCAACGTTAGAAGATAATTTTTCGGGACTGTCCATATTTAATTACACAATAAGGATAATATTATAAGAAAAAAATTGTCGTCACATGTGTACTTAAGTCTCCGGAGAGAAGATTTTCGTAACAATAATGCAAAGCGCGAATAACCTAACCGTCACTTTTATACATTCACTGAATTCGAACAATAAGACAATTTATTTTCAACGTGAACAAAAGATTTTTACCGAGGTTTGATAAAATACAGTTTTGTGACAAAACAACACTTTGTCACTCGTAAGTCTTAGCTCTTTTCACCAAGTTTATCGATCAAAAGCTTAATACTTTGATAAAGCTGAACATATATTTGGATATCGACAATGTCGAAATTGCATTAACCATTTTTTTTTATCGAAAAACGGGAAATTACAAACAAACACGCTTGGGCTACCAAATACCCTGGGGAATACGATACGTCGAATTATTTTTCAGAATTTTTTTGTTTGCTTCATATCATACAAATATTTCATCTCGTTATTTGTGATAGGTACTCTTTAAAAATCAGATTTTGGGGTCCAAGTATTAAAATAAATTATTTATTTATTAATGTATACCATAAAAAGTAATTTCCCCAACATAATATTTAGATATAGAACCAATTATCATTTTAATCGTGTAATAGAACTACATTTAATGTTATTATTGGCATAACAAATAATTAATAAATGACAAAAACGAAAATTATACGGTACAATTTCGAATAACTTTTAATTCCAATTCAGAAACATATAATTCGTAATTATTCACAGAATAAATAGAAATCTGTTTACAGACTGATTCATTGTGACGTGTCTGTTATTTTATGATAGAGTGATCCTATCTTATAAACTTGTTTACTCAGCATAAACTAAGAAACATTATGTAACACACTGTATACACTTCAATGAATTGGTAGTTTTATAGATTTTATATATTACTGTTATTTTTAATGTATCTGCGGAATGTTTTCATAACTACGTTGAATAAACAATTGGTAATTTAAATTTGCATACTATCGATTGTTGACCCTTATGAAGGAATACTGTTTTTTGATTATGCATAAATAACAATAATTTGAACTCTATAACATCACAGCACCGCGCTATAGGTATCCGATATTCATTTTATTCATAATTATTGTGAAAATTAAACATATGTATTTCCATACAACTTGTAACGTAATACTACAATGGTGTAAGTTTAACTACAAAATATAGATAATACGCCTCAGTACATATTATGCGCACCAAACTAAAGTAATTTTAATTTTAAAAAATATAACCGGCTACTTTAAAATAAAATAAAATAATAAAACAGAAGTTAAAAACGTAATATAACGTAAAACATTTTATCGGAATACATAAGAATACCTTGCTTCTGGAGATAGATCTTCATTTAGTTTGATTCGGCTAGTTGTGTAATCGCATTATTGAACAAGGATGGTCTAAAATGACCAATAGAGTTATAAATAAAGAAAGAATTTTAACGATTATCCATTTATATCTCTGTCGAATAGTAACTGTATCTCGTTTTTATATTACTGAAATACAAACGCAACAAACGCGTCACTTATAAATAAAAATCGTTTCAATAAAGCGTGCATATATTACATAAACTAAATAAAAATAGGTTTTGTTAGTTTTATTTTCGATTTTCCCAATTATAATAAAATAATTTCTCCAAGTACCTACTCATATTACGCAAATGTTAATAAACACAATCGTGTAATATAAATCCATAAAATTACGGAAAAATTAATTATTTTTTTACGAGTCGTTCATTAGTCACAGAGAACTATGTCAATAAAAAGGTATAAAAATTAATTATTTTATAAATGATTGAGAAAAGATGAATCAACTTCATTAATAGTCAGTTAAAACGTTACTCATATAGAAGTCTATTAAATATTATACGGGCGTTTTAATTAACCTATCAATAACGTTTATTTTTTTATTTTATTAATATTAAATCAATATTAATAAATTAAAACAACAACTTATTTAATACATAAATAAATAAATATATATATATATATATATATAGTATGGGGTAGTGTGTGTAGGTTAGTTTCGTGTTTTTAATTATGAAAAGGACCCAAGCTAAAAAATATTTTGAGATAAATTATTATGGACGGTGTTATTTATTTTTCAGATAAAAATAATTTATATTGTACATGTGTTGTCGTAACTCATAATATTTTTTCGAAAATTCGATGTACAAACGCTAATGCACTCGTGTTCTTAACAATATTTTTTAGCTTAAGGTTATTGAAAATCAATCTTAAAAAATGTCAACTGATCCTACTTTATAATACCCAAAAGTACCTGCATTAAAAACCATATAGTAATAAATTATAGACTTTTCGCTTTAATGTTCTCCTTATTATATTGTATTTTGTGGCATATATTGTGTTTTCACATGTTATGCTATTTTATGGAACTTAGTAAGTGAATTTCGAATTAATAATATTCCTATACCGTTAAACCACGTAAATATATTTATAAAAAAATATTAATAATTAATAATTTGAGTAGAAATTATTTACCAATTATACAAGAAATATCGTTTAAAAGTGTGTCTATTATATATAATAATTAAATTCGTTTTTATTAAACTTGTTTCGTTGCGAAGAATTTAAAGTAGCGCTTTTCTTTTTAATAAGTGGAAATAACCATTTCGTATTTATTATTTACAATAATAGTTGGAAATTAGACATAATAAACAATTATTATAATAATAAACATAATTTCAAAAGTATAAGTAATCTAATATTTAATCAATAATTCTTGGATACGCGTTTATACGAGTAATATACCTGTATATATATTATACATACTCAACTGTTATATGAAACATAAACTGTACACATCCAAAGAAATTTATCATTGATGTCAAGAAACATTTCGAGTTTCGGGCTAATACTACATTGTAATATAAACTGAAATTTGAGTAAGGAGAAATAGAATTTACGAAGTTTTAACGCTTGACATTTTCTTTATTCATCAAACACACTCATATTTTACATCCGTTGTAACAATCGACAGCATATAAAACCGACTAAATCGATATACTCTTATTTTTGAAATTACCGAAATGCGAAAATTATTGTTTCCAGATTATCTCTAAATTTAAACCATTTCAAATTGCCTACCTGTCCTATACGTTAGACGGATCGACTTATATATATTTCAAAAAATTGCGTATCAATTGGAAAATTACTACGATGCTCTTAAACAACGTTCGACGACGTATAAACTGGTTAATTATAGAAAGTTTATACTTTATCCGTATAGGCTACACAAGCCCCATTATATTTGACGTTGATATAACGAACTTCGATTTATTAATATTATTCGGTCTACAAAAGTATTTAAAAAAAACAGGCGCGTCGTATTTCTTATATTTCGTATACAATATAGAGAAATAATTATCTTCTACCTATATATTAAATTTTTAACTTTTTAAATTTAATCCTGATATTGTTTAATTCGTACGTTTTAATATACGAGTGTATACATTGTCTATATGGTTGTGTTTTCAAAGCCGTGGATGACATGCTGTATAACAACGGTTTCATAAAGTTTTAAATATATACCTAATAATTGCCGGTTGTTTTATTTTGGGAAAGCTAACAGTTACTTAGACATCTAAAGTTCTATAAAGGCTTTTTTGGAGTTTCAATTTACGGTAAAATAATATTGTTTTTTTAATAATTTTTCGTTATAAATATTATACATACTAATACGTACATGTAAATTTAACGGTTGAAAAAATGTTTATATCGTGAACGAACGTCATAGAAAATCCTTTTAACTTGTCCCGTAAACGTTTCGAAACCAATCGTACCACTCAATCACTCATACGGTACTGTGTTGTATACACGTGGTAAAATTACGATCACGATAATGGCTTCCAGAATATTGTCACGACCCGGTAGGTACGGTTTTTATTACTCTTACACCCTCAGCTTCTCCTCCCCGAAAAAAAATCGTGGTTTTAGACCTTGTACCACGTTTTCTAACCCGTCTCAGACATTCGAACGGGGTTTACACACAACGGAAACCTATATTTATCTTCCATAATATTACAACGCACTTTCGTCCACCGAACAATTGTTGTTGGTGGTCTGGTTAGGCCGAACGAACGCGTAGGTACCGAACCCATCGGTCGATTACTGTCACGGTATAAATGGCGATGCGCTTCGTCTACCGTAGCGTCCGTCCCAAAACGCAAGACACGACGCGGTCCTATATCAAATTACACGGTCTGGCACACCGTCACGTGGGATCTCGGGTGCATAAATAATGCGCGTACTGATGCGTCGTCGTCTCGTCTTGTTGGAATTTTTACGACACGAACCCTCGTCGCCGTGGATTGTGAATCGCCGAGTCCAGACCCGATTTCAAACGCGACGGTCCGCTGAAGGCGTATAAGATGTATCAAACCGTAGTTAACCGCACGCGGGCGCGTAAGAGGTACGTCCTACCAACGGAACACGCCGAAGCACATACGGGCGCGCGGTTTCCGAGGCCGCCGCGTTAACGATAAAACGTATAAGCCATATAAAATCCCCGCGACCGACTGAACGAGTCGTGATTATTAATATCGAACCTGGCGCGTATTCCCTAAAGGTGAACAAATAATTAGCCGCGCGCAATTTCTCGCGCGGGATAGTAAACCGGAATACGATGGCGAGTTGAAATCTGATAACCTTTTACTAAACTGTAACTGTCATCTGTGACTCGCGCTTAAAGAAAAACGCTGAAGTCTTGCCGGAAAATACGTTCGTAAAAATATTATTACTTTTAAACGGTATTACGGCGATAACTGTTCGGAGTACTCCAAATGTTTTCCCCGGCGCTAGGATAAAATCGATCGTCTATAAATATATAATACGATAGAACGCGAATAATAAATAACTCTAAATCCTCGTTGTACCGCAAGTCTCGTACGTATGTAACTGGAAACAATAACCCGCGTGTACATTTATAAATGAACACTGTTATGGTTCGATCGATTACTAAAAACTAATCTCCGCGCGTATTAGTTGTACATTACACTTGTCTATAAATGGAAAATAAATCGTTTAGTTTTTCTTCCTCGAACGTCGCATATAGTAACTTCGAGTTTCAAATAACTAATACCAAGAAAAGATATGTTACGCGTCTATCGACTAATATTTAACAATTTCCATACGTGATACTCACAAATTACATATATTTTAATGTTTCGGAAACTATTAATATGAAAAGTATAACCTAAAATGATTTTTATCTATCACATAAAGAAACAGCTCCGCAATTCATAATAATAACCCTTCGAAGCCTACAAAACGTACAGTCTTTAAAACGTTAAACGTACCCATGTCGCCGATTTAAAAATTACGATTTCGAACTGAACATCTCCCGCGCGGAAGATACAATGTCCGTAACGTCGGCGTAATAATATTTCCATTATATTCGAAACTCGTTTTCTGAACATTGGCCTTAAATACCATGAACACCAAAACACAGTTAGGTACACAAGTCAAGTTTGAAGTGACGCAAGGGTTATTTTAAATCCCCTCCGGTCAATGTTTTCACCGTTATTACGTTACTGATAAAACATATTCGAGGGTATGACTAAAGAAGACGAAATATCAAAACCAAATCCTAAGGTTTATATTGTTCATTGTAAAATCCTTTACAGAATGCGACCTCGTTTACGACATTTTTAAACCTTGTTGACGCACCACAGCATTCAGGGCTTTCCACAGACAATATCGCTATATATATATATATATATATATATATATACACTAAAATAATACGACATAATTGAACAATTTAATCTCATCAGTCTTTTCTCGAAGATAAGGATTTTTTTAATATTTAAATAAATTTAACGATATTTACGTTTAAATAAAGCTACTTATCTATATAAATAAACCGGTGGGCACTGAGCATGGTATTACAGAGTGAATAAATACGAGTAAGAAAGGCATAAAATGAATGGTAACTGAGTACTTATATAGTACTTTTTTAAAAATAATATCATTGCACTACGTAACTATTAAGTCCGTATTATTGTTATATGTAAAATGTTAATATATGTAATAATAAACTAATGGGGGTGTTCTTGTAAGTATATTGATGTATATTACTGTATATGTTACTATATGTGTTACTCTTTTTGTATAATAAGTAATAGCCTAAGGGGAAGAGGTAAATATTCACGTGGTCCCTCGTTGTCGATAGACTAAAAAAAAACTAATGAAGGTGAACAAATTTAAAGAGAATAGTAGTAAGAAAATAAAATTGCAAACAAATCTTATAAAACGTATATAGAAGTATAAAATAGGTTTAAAAATTCCATTTTAGACAAATAACAGTTGTACATAACACATTTTAACGTACATTTTTAAACTTTAATTGACGGGGTAGATTTAATAAGCACTATTTTCCCTACACAAATGATAAGCGAAACGAAATTTCTGTTATTTTATTTATTTGAATGAAAAGACTAATATATAAATTAATTTCATTCCGTAAATTAATTATTTAAATACAAGTTTAACGTCTTTTTATAACGATAAACATTATCGAATCATATTATAATTCACATTTATTCATTTCGGTGTTCCCTGAATTTAAAATTATATTTATCGTTTAATACGTAAAAACGTAATATTTTAATAATAAAAAAGTGTATTACACTTCTAATTATTTTGTTAGTGCTATTTTAAAGATTCAAAATTATAATAATGGCTCCAATAAAATATATATTTTTTCAACAAGAATCGTACACGTTTTTTAAACTAATGACGTAACTTAAATAACGAAACGATATTATTAAGATATTATAATAAATATTTTATTTGGCTTAAATTAAAGTAAAATGTCTTTAAAAATATTATATTATATCGCGCTAATTTGAAAATCATATTCCAACTGTAGATTTTGATTTTAAGCAAAAATAAAAAGTAAAAATTGAATATAAAATTTAAAAAACACATATGTTTATCTTAGTACGTTCGTTCTAATAAATTTCACAGCGAATACACTAATTTTAAAATACTAAAAGACATTTTTGTAGTGAAACTAAATTTATTCAAAGATAGAAGAAATAATATTGTAGCAAAAATTACTTGATATATACAGATATAGATACTAAAAATATTTGCCCGTAAATTAAAGCAAAAACAAATAAATATATTTGTAACTTATTTTTCGTTTGATCAATAATAATTTGGATTATATTAGAAATAGTATATTTTTACATAATATAAAAATACATCGTTAAATATTTCAATATTTGATTCTAACTCTCATAATGTCTTCCATAATGTGTATACAAATTATTTTTTCGGAAATCTCCGAACAATATCATATAAACTGTCTATAAAATTCAGTTATCTGAATGTATAATGTGTATAGTTATGTACTTACATGTGAATTTTTCCTTTCGTCAACAATATTACGCGACTTTATACAATATTTCAACCCTGGCAGAAATGAAATTATTATTTCCCAACAGAATCGAAAAACGTGTGTCTAAAACGTTCAACGTGACTGGCTGTTTAATATTTTTTACGTCAACCCTCAACATGCTCATCACGTCCACGAATCACCATCGTGTCCGAGAATGTAAATTATTAATGTCTACACCTCTCCAAGCTTTACAATATCGTTTTTTGAAAGGCTTATACAAACGAATACATATTTTAGGGTGAAAAAATTAGATGTTTCATTCTGTCAAAAAAAAAAAGAAAAAACCCCTGACAACAATAGAGGAGGGCCACTAGTAAAAACCACCGGAGTAGCACAATAGTCGAAACAATACAAGAGACGAACAAGCGTAATAATGGTATAAAGTGTTTGAGCATTGTGCATAGAAACAATGAATGATGTTGATATTGGAGTACGGCGTGTTCCGCTCGTCTGGCAGATGATTTCGGTTATGGAAAATGATCGAAGGCCATAATAAATTCGAGCTTAAACAGTAATTTAACAGATGGCCCGTAATTGTAGACAAATATTCTGTATAATATGTGAACATAATTGGTACCACTAGTATAAGGAAACGCAAAGAGAAGTCCCGCAATGATTTTAAGAAATTTGGAGAACGCTTTTGCATTTTATTTTTAAACGTGATGCACGGAACGTTTAACGTTCTTTTGCGTTTTTTATTTTCGAAATAACTAACACACATTCGTCGCGCATTAATTCCGATATTCGTAGTTTAAAAAAAGTATATTAACAGGCGAAAATGGACACAGTTGACAATATTTTCGAATAATAAAAATCTACGGTTAATATGTTTTCAAAATGGAAAATGTTACGTTAATATCGTGTTTTTTAAACGAAAAAATACGCGAATTTTTATTATGATTATATGGGATATAATCCGAGTTATTGGATTTATATACAAAAAAATTGTAAAATGTAAAGAAAGTATTAAGAAGTGTATATCAAGAGTATCCCTCGCGGTATAACGAAGTAAAACAAAAGTGAACGTTGTTAAAAAAAAACAAACACAATAACCTCCGGCTGCCTACTTTTATTTTGCCAGTTCGAGCATTGAGTATAATATGAGAAAAGGTAAGATAAAAGAGTCCCGAGAGATTCAAGCCAATAGAAATAATTCTATAATATAACAAATCCAGCGGTGTTTGGACACTCAACAAATACTGTTTAGAGTGGAAGGGTTGTTTTTGTTCTGTGGATTTTGAAACGTTCAACGAAGCGTAACTTTAGGCGAGACACAATTTCTCTTTCTTCCTACTTTTTTTCTTTTTAAATCACATCATCACATTTCTGCGGTTCAGGCAACTCTGACAACGAATTTGAAACCGCCGAATCGAACAATTCGAAGCTGCACAAAACAAAATGATCAGTATATGAAAACCAATGGCCTAGATATTAGTATTTAAATGAAAAAATAAATCTAATTCTTAAATCATTTAACTCGTTACATAAAACGTATGTTGATTATAAATTACACATTCGTGGAATCCATTTTAATGTTTAATTCATATACACGACATCGTTTTAATATTATACGATCATTATATTCTTCACTTATATAGTACGATATATTTTACTTAACGTAAAATGCTAACATTCTATGTTTGAACGTAATATTTTAACTAAACCGTTTATTAAAACTCGAAATAAATATTTATTTAAAAACACTTTAGTAGTTAAACACGTTAAACAAATCTTATGTAAATGTATACAAGTTTTTTTATGAAAATCAAGGTAATCCAATATACATACATGGATTTAAATTAATTGACTTCAAATACACACATGAATCGCATTTCCTTTTTAAATAAAGAAATTTACTTTAAATTATATATTATTTATCAAATACCACTCAGTATATTTGTCGAAATTTGATATAAAATTAACAATTTCACGTTGATATTCATTCGGCATTTATAATTATTTCACTAAAAAAATGTACATAATTATATTAAAATAAAGGTTGTAAAGAATTTCTCAGTTGTTTATATCATATTTAAATTATAAAGAAGATCCCTAAATTTACGTTTACACAAAAACACAGATACCGTTTGAATTGTTTTTATTTATTCCGTATTATTTTTTAAATTTATACGGTTTTAGACATATTTTTTAATGATTCCTATTGGTTATTTAATAATCTTCAAATTAAAACTTACTTCAAAACAAAATATATATAACTATAGGAATTAACGAGCGATTAAAAATTAAAACGTACTTTATATTATAAAGCATAAAACGAAACTATATGCATTGAATAGAATGTTAGATAACCTATCTCAATGTATTTACATGTATGGCAGAACCATGACTTGATGTTTTTTTCAGTATACATATCCCCTGTAAGTGTTCGAATATCGTCTAATATTAGTCCTATCATCAAAAATGTTTTCGACATCTTTTAATGGTCTCAATCCCATTCCACTTTTGAAATTTCGCTGTAAAGCCCATTGTAGTATATTCCATCATTTTGTTACACTGTAGTAGACATATTTAAATAACCTAACGGCAATAAATATATATATAGCCGAGATTTTTATTGACATAGATTGTAAATGCTAACAAATATACTATACTGCCTATCCACTTCGTTTAAATTAATATATAACTCTAATTGAAAAATATATAATACCCTAAACTTCATAAATATTTATTAACCCTTTAATTTGACGTTGATTATTTTATAATGAATTGTTTTACAAGTTTTCAAAATACGTTTTCAGAAACACAATCTCTGTATGTTTATAAAATATGTATAACCATAATACGATTGTGTAGAATGTACGTGAACAAATTCAATGAATCGTATTTATGCTAACATTAAAACACTTTATTTACTTTCGTAAAAACAAATATGGTTTTTTCCGTATAACTTTGAATAATATAATATATCTAATGATAAATTTTTATAGAGGTAAACTCTATTTCAATAACTTAAATATTTTTTTATTTTGTTTAAAAATTGTAAACATTAAATAACGTTTAGATTAAATTAAAGAGCATTAACACTCAATCACCGTTTAAAAAGAAAATAGTTATTTTGTCGCAGATCGAAAAATAGATAGCGAAATGAAAACATTTTGAATATCGGATTCGAGTGAACAAACTATACTTAACACTTTTTTCGAATAATACGATTAAAATCATGGAAGGCGATGGTTTTTAATAATATATTAATGAATACAATTTTTGGACATTCGAATTATAATTTATGACGTTTTAATTTATCGAATAAAATGTCACAATAACTTGACAATTTTATTTTAATTTTTTAAAAGTTGACAAAAATTTGGTAAGAAACTTCTTTAAATATAAATATCAATAACCATCGATCGGAGTTTTGTCAAAGTAAACAATTAGAAATTAATTATTTCGTTTCGATTCGGGAATTGGAAAAAAAATTTATTCTTTATGTTTAGGGGTTAATAAAATTAACTAGTCTGAGAAACTTGCAAATATGTTCGAAATTCTATTAAATGCAATAACAAACTTATCATATACCATTAACATTAGGATGAATTCAATGAAGCAACAAATTAAACGATTGAGTGACAAAAGTAAAATTTACGTTAAGTTTCAATTTTTAATAAGATCTTATTCGTTTTATACGGCTTTGTGATGGATAGGGTGATGTAATGTTTTCATTTAGAACGTAAATTTAAAAATAAAAAATGTTTCGATCGAAATAGATATTTTTCATTACCGAGATATTTCTATAAATAATTATTAAACATATGGTTTTTACGTTTACTAGCTGAAAACGAGATAAATGAGAATTCTGCATTATACTATTATAGATGTTCGAAGAAAATATTTATGATAGATATTGATGAAGAATTGAACGTTACTTATAGAAGAATAATTCATTTTATCAAAATCCTGACGCGGGTGTTATCTTACTATTTTAAACAATTTCGAAAGTCAAATCGATTGGTAATATTATTGGGAGTCGTTATTTTTAATCTCATATTACATTGTAGATTCTGTGCTTATATAATGCTCGAAAATAAGGGTAAAATGATATTGGACAAATCAGAATTTTAATAATCTTTTTAATTTCGATTCCGCCTACGTGGTGGTTTAAAAGTTTAATTTTCGAGTGTAAACTTTGAAAGGATAACTTACTAATTATGAAAACACATAATATTTAATTGACTACCAATATCAACTTTTGATATTCAAATGAAAATGTATACTTCTTTAAAACTATCATATAGATTGAAAATAATTAATGAACATTTTTTTCATTTTTTTTTATCAATATTCTATTTACAAAAATTATTAAATAAATTTGTGAAGGTTGTTTTTCGTGTAATTTAATGAAAACTTATAGTCACAGACACAAGCTTAGAAAATAACATTAGAAAACTTTCTATAGTCTCTTATTATGTAATTCAGTCATTTACTAAAGACATTTTAAGTCAAAATTGCATCATGTTTTATAATTTAATAATGCAACCTATCGCGTATTTTGTTTTTTACATTAAATAATATATATAAAAGTCACTACTTTAAAATAATAAAACTATAAAGTTTGACTTGTATTAAATTAACAACCAATATTTGAACTAAAATATCTAATATGTCCGAATTACGTAATAACAAACAACTAGAGGAAATATTTCGTACTTATATTTTAATGTTGTAATTGCGTTAATAATAATAATACTATATTATCATTTTCATAATACAATTCACTACTGAACAATTATCAAACTGCACATAAAGCGACCTCTAAAGACCGAACGTTTAATTTATATTTATTTATAATAATTTATATTAATAATTATTCCGTTTACGAATGTGAACAGAATGTTTATAGTAAACAAGGAAAAATATTCGTTTATTTATTTGTGTTCTACATGATGTTTAAAACAATAAATGAGGGTGTTTTTTAAAATCAAAATTTAATATTTGTTTAAGGTATAAGGAATGAAGTATAATATTTTGTAACTAGTCTATAAATATTTCTTAAACAAAAATAATACGACTAATTAAAATTTCTTTTAAATCTTTGCAGATAATGGCTGGCTCTTTATAAAAAAATCACCCATTTATATGTATTTAAGAATTTATATTAACAGTCATATATACGTATTATATTAAAATATAGGTACATGATTTTCGAGCTAAAATATTAAGATTTTAAATCAATTTATTATTATGAGTGTAAAGTGGATCATTACAGTACTATCCACATGCGTATGTATATGTACAATTAACAGAAAAATAATATAGGGCGAGGATTTAAACCGGAAAGCTGACAACAAAATCGACCGCTAAATGTAATTAAATTAAATTTCATTAAAAGATATGCTTCCTTAGTTTATTTTCTAGGTATACTTTTATTTAAATATTATCACAATCATATCGGGAAATGTCTAAAAGTTCGAATCGTTTATCAAAATTAAATTCTGTTTACTTTAATGATAGAATTTTTGTCGATCATTTAGATATCAAATAGTAAAAAACATACAGCGAGTTTGATATTTTTAAACAATACGTATATTTGTGGTAACGTATTATTACTACTGTAGTTTTATTTTAATCGAATAATCAATATTTCTCATCAAAAATAGTAAATTCTAAATGTATGTGTGTGTGTGTGTGTGTGTGTACAAACTCCTTAAATGATGATTAATTTGTAATAATTATTATTAAATAAACTGTCAATAATTTTCGAGAAAATAATATATATATATATATATATATTAAATATTACGTATTGTTTTCAGCTTAATGTAAATTAATTTGAAATAAAAAGTTATTTGTCTTTCGATAATTTTGTTGATTATCTTCAACTAAATGTAAAACAAAAAACGAATATTTCGATATTGTATAACGTAAATTATAATTACGTTTCTTCGTAAATTAGTAGCGCTAAATGGAAGGAAAAACAAAAAAAATCTGGACAGATCATCAATTTAAGTGTATCTGAAACTTCGGCGGTTAATTATCATTAATAAATCCACGCCTACTTGAATTTGACATGATAAATTACGAGATCCTTTTGCCACCATTTAGAGGCATTTGTACGCATACCGATACATCACATACCGCGTATATATTAAATATATATAAGTGTGTAAATGTGCCTAATAAAATATCCAAAACAAGTTGATCGCTTAATAATAATTATAATAAATTAACTTTGATATTATTAAAACGATATTATAAATAAATTGTATATAATAGAATAAATTTATAAATAAATAAAACAAAATTTTGATAAAATAAAGTACAGTGACGAGTGCACTGAAGGAATTTGTAGATTTGAATATTGAGATTTCTATAATGTATGAATATTGTATATATATTGTTCTAATAATAACTTACAGTCTTATATTTTTATATTGTATTTACGTTATATCATTACTCTTATATTTACCGTCTTATATTATTTTCTATCGTACCCCTTGTTCGATTCTAGATACCCTACTGTATTCATTGTATATTATACGACGTTTTAATCGAACTTTAAAAGAGTTGGAAAATATTAACAGAAGTTTGGGTTTGGTTGCGAAAGCAACATTGCCACCCCCATAATTAAAACTTTGTTTTTAGCTAAGATATTCCGAAAACTTCGTTGCAAATTAGTTACGAAACGTCAGTAAATATTTAAAGTCGATCCGATTAAGTTATAGGGAAATAGCCACTTGAAATGGGCGGTATGTTTAATAAGGGTAACTTTAAAAGACGATTATTTGAAATTACGATGAAAAAAAATCGCGACCAAAGTTCACTATCATGCGGACGAAACGCTGTTGTACTTTCGAAATGCAGAAGTATGATGTTGAATGATTAATTGCGATGAACGTTAATAACTAGTATGTATTATGGTCGTCGTTTTTCTTCATATATATTGTACATATTGACTATTACGGTACGAAGTGTGTGTATGCGTGTGTATGTGTGTACGTGCGTATATGTGTGTAGGAGGGATGGGGAGGGGTTCAGAGAAAAAAATTGTGAATCTTACGACATTACAGGAAATCTACCGCAATTTAAAGTTTACGGGCAACCCCTCCTACCACAGTGTCCGTCCACTGATCAACCGTCTTGACTGCTTGTTGTTCTCTGCAGCGTTAATGAATGGGTCCGGTCCGAGAGAGATCCTGAATGCTCGGCGTTCAACGGAAACTAATGTTCCACCGCACACCGACCTCTGGCCACCGTCCCCGACGAGCTCACCGATCCAAAAGCTTTCGCCCGCCCCTCAAAACGCCATTACCGCACCTCGAATAGGCATTACCATTGGGGGCTCTCCCCCGGTCGTTGCGAACGCGTCTCGACGTCGTCTGTGTACCCTCTAATCTAATTTTGAACGATTTTTAAAAGACGAACAATTCCGAACTAATCCGATAAAATTACACCGCGCGTGTCTATGTGCATTAATTAAGTTCGGCCCCGTACGTGCGAACGTTCGGTATATTTTCCGATTCGTAAAAAGCATATAACTTGACGAGTAAAAAAATACGTTACACGTGGTTTATAGGGTTGGTTAATTAACAGCGCATGTTTCGAAATGTTTTAGCGTTTCACGCGACTTTTTAACAATGTTCTGAAAATATTGACAAGAAAATTACGAACGAATTTCTCTCAGATAAATTTAAAACGGTAATCGTATTTTATTTCGTCGCGTATTAATTAAAAATCCGTCGAAATGTTTTATAATAATTTTTGTTTTCTTTTTTTAGTTATAACGTAAAACTGTAGGTAACGCGTTATTTTAGGACATATTTTTATAACGTCAGATTTATAATCCTAGTTTAGTTTTGTTTTTTGTATAATTTCTCGCGTTTTACGTATAATTTAACGCAACGTGTTTTTAACGAATATCACTCTCGTATCGGCCATTTTATGTGATTTGTATGATAGAATAGATAATATTGATCCGAATAAATAATAGGTAATTTTTTTCCCCCGAAGGAAAAAATGTACCGATAGCTAGACCATTTTCGATAGGCCGATCCCAACTAATAAAATATAAGCGTTATCTAGATTTATTTTATTTCCTTTAAAAAAAAATACCCCGAACAGTGTTTAAACTCCGTGTTTTTCAATCGAAATCAGGCATACCAAGTTTACTATCCACTGGTAACGCAATTGCCGTGAAAACCGTCATAAATATCTCGTGCCAAACGCGAACGCGGTAATTACACTCGGATCGAATAGTTATATAAGAATAGAATATGTTCGCAATTATTTCGACCCGGTCCGGGTAGGTAGTGAAAACAAGATTGGCGCCATTGATTTCGTCGAGTACTCAATAATCATGATACGAGGATACTTGTCTTTTCATTTGTATGGATTCGATGTTCTCGTACATATATATATATTATAAATGAACAATAGAACACTGGATTAGAAATGGCTATAGGTATTATGTATTGATCAGTCGTTGTTATTCTTGTTTATTGTATAGAAAACGTATAGATAATACAACGATCGTCGGGGTATACACCAACCCATTGGTTTTCTGAATGTATATATATTACATGGGCGCCCGCACACACGGAATAATATATGGCGGTAGGTTATACGAGACACGTAATAACGCGAATGCCCATGTCTCTGGGGTCGACCACGAAACCAGACGCCACTACTCGAATTCCAAAAACGAATACGAACGTACGAAAAAAAAAACGGTTTATTTTAAACCTGAAATCGCTATAAAAATTCGACGATTACTGATTAGCGTCCCGGAACGGCTTGGCGAATAAATGGACACGCGTGTAAGTAGTTACTCGATCGTAATTCGACGACCGTTTGGCGCGTCCGAATTGACGTTCCGAAATCCGACGTTTTCACACCCATTGATCCTATAACTAATTATAGAGGTTACCGAATATTTTATGACAGATGCCCCTGTGTCGTAGTACAACGCGTCAATACTTTTTACGCGATTTTCCTCCGCACATTCTTTCTGTTAGCGAAATAATTAACTGACATAACACTTCCGCCATTAAATGGTATTTCTTATTGCTCAATGACGTCTGTTATTTTCACAGTACAATTATAATTAAACTTGGGTTTTGGGCTAAAACAACGACAATCACCGAACGGGATATGCCCGTAACCGGTGCGAAATATGACAATATAAATAAAGAGACGTAATCTTATTTATTCTTATTAATATCGTAAATCGTTCAGGTTTTCAAGCGACCATCATTACATTTATTTTTTCTTTGATGCCTGTTAATACGAATTATTTTATGCACGAATAAAAACCAACGAATTTATAAATACTTTGAAAACACACTAACCTTCACCTCCTCCCCCCAGAAATTGACGAAGAAATAATATATATTTATTAAAACATTTCTACCCAAATAAATTATATAAACGTATTTTTTCTTAAACAGGGGACCTTTTAAAATAGCATGTTCTTTTTGAAGTACTATAAAATTTAATAAAAACCGGCCGATACCTAGAGAGAAGAAACGCGCTAAAAGGTAAACATATTTCGCGGTGTCGGATAGGATTTCGACGATGAGCGGCTGTTCGGAAAGAGATATTTTACCAAATTCTAGAGGATATATCAAAGTGAAAGTTACGGATTTTTCCACCGTTTGTGTACAATATTGTTCAGTAAATTGTTTTCACCGCTCAATTTGCGTATACGTGACATATACTTAACGATTTTAATAACTCGTATTTCAAAAACATAATTAAAATATAATAAAACATTGTCGATCAGACTTTTTTCTTTTTTAAACTCGTCCACACAATGAACCCACGCGTTATATAAAAAAATATATATATATATACAATTTATTTTACATATGGTGTTTATATAATTGTATTTTATACAACTCGTACATTTTTCCCGATCACACATAATACACACATACACACAACATCGAAATGTGGTTCTGCGCCGGTGCCGAAGAGACAATAAAACAACCCCGAGATAACATTGTTCCGTTCTGATTAAATACATTCCAACAAGTTTATGTGTGCCGAGACAATGAAGCGATTCCGAAGAAGCAACAACGTTATACACACGATATTGTGTATATATTATATATTATAAAATAATAATAATAATAATAAAGCCTTCTCGAAGAGTAGACAATACGGTTTCTGAGACAATAATGTTTCGACGGCATAATATATTTTATACGCGCCTCTTTTACACGACACACCCTTCCGCGCTTACTCATTTTGTTAGCTAGAAAACGATTATTTTTCTCTGTGTGGCCAACACAGTGTTCGCTTGCCGACAATAATTCGAAAACAATATTACAACTTCTTCACACGGTCAGAAAGTGTTAGCTTATCTTGATGACGAGAAGATATGGGAAATTTTAAACACTGCTGGAGCAATACGGGATAATATATTTTTATATCAGTCTACTAAGAACGATACGTAATGTAACGTAACTTTCAATCATAAACATTTTCGGTTAGATTAATACAAGTGATTAGTGATTCCAATATCAATTAAACATTTTTACAGTATTCGTATTCTTATGTATACATATCAAGTACATACGCCAATTCCTGCAAAAAATGAGAAAAACCACTCGGAATAAAAATATTTCCGTCCACGGCTATAATGCACGTGATTACGTGTAACGTTAATTTTATGATAATCTACGGTGGCCATATAAAAAAATAACGCTTAAGAATTTTTTATGAACATATATACATATATAAATAATTCGTATTGGAGATGGTTAATAATTTATATGTAAATTATCTAACGGGAATTCTCGCACAATGATAAAAACTTTTGTTCAAAAATCAACTTAGATTTAATAAAATATTGTTGTTCTTAGTACCAATAATGAATGTGAAGCCAAAAATATCTCTTAAGAACCTATTTATATACTTAATAACAAATACACGTTGAAAACCCGAGGGTAGTTATTAAAAATAAATGGAATATAAACTTTTAAAAGACGTTCTATAGATAGCCAAATTATATTATTAACTATACAAAATATTCGAGTACATTATATTACTATCAAAACGTTATAATGCAATATAAAGTGAATTACATTTGATAAATATCTTGTGAAACTATTCGAGTATAATGTACGCTATAATATAATTGTTGAAAAGTTATTATTGTGGAATTACGACACAAAAAATATGATTTGTTTATCGATAATGTTGAGAAGAAATGAATATAATATAGTTTAATTTCAATAGGAAATTTCCGTTAGTAACATAAGAACATATTGTAAATCATTTGCGTGATATTATACAAATAACAACGAGTAAAAAAAAATAATTGGCCAGTAACTAGTTATTTTTTTTATTTTAATAAATTAATTAACGTTATATAACTTATATTGGGTTTCGGAACAACTAATAAAATTAACAAATATATTTTTGTGGATTACATACAGACGTTTTACTCACGAATGAACAAGATAAATCGTCAATATTATAATGTCAATACGCAATCCAACGTTAAATTATTATTAGCGTATTGAACACGACACAATGGATAACTCTACGAGACTAATAAATGATTCTATATTTATGATTTTGAATGATTCGATGAATACTCGTCAGCCACTCGTCGATAGTATCTATACTTATAAAACTTGATTTTTCATCGTCAGTGTAATTTAAAATACAC
The DNA here is from genome assembly GCA_025469175.1 of Geopemphigus sp. TES_GeoC_2020. NCBI lineage: Eukaryota > Metazoa > Arthropoda > Insecta > Hemiptera > Aphididae > Geopemphigus > Geopemphigus sp. TES_GeoC_2020. The sequence continues at coordinate 3,480 of JAIPRN010002762.1, read as the reverse complement.
TCTTCGAATAATTGAAGTGGATTATCGAAAAATATCTGTACTTCAGATACATTTTAAACGTCCAGATAAATCACCGAAAGTGTTGACTATCGAACTATGTATTAAATCCTTAACAACTACTCATGGCTTTTTTGATAAAATTTATGGTACGTGAAATATGACTGATTTGTATAATTTCGTAAGCATGTGAACATTTTTATGTTTAGATACGAAGGGTATGTACTTTCTGTTTATAGGACTTAAATATCAATAATAAAAACTACGAATTCGAAGTTCGGTAATTACGATCGTTTAGTAAAAACAAAGTTTTGATATAAACGGTTTAGTTAAAAAATAAAAACATTAATTTTTCCGCACGCGCCAGCTGTTAAACTGACCGGAATAAAAAAATAATAATCATTTCGAATTGCTATTCGTTATATTAAGTTCTAGCGTATAGGATCGTGTTGATACACGTGCGTTAAACATGTTAACTTTGACTTACGAAATCGCCTCCAAATTTCAGTATACGCGCGTGTAACGAACGTTGTAGAAATATTCGACGTGCGCGATAAAATAGCGTAGAACACGACGTAATGGAAAAAGCGTTAGATTGACGATAGCGATTAAAGAAAAGACCGTGTGGGCATCGGGCGAGATTAGATAGCCGCAACGGTCCAACAACAAGTTGACTCGTAAAAAAAAATCGCGTAGCGTCAACAACGACCCCCCCTCGAAATTTCCCCGGCCACGCGTTGCGTTGACGTCGTTGTTTAGTGCTAATTATGAAAACGACGGTGGCGACAAGTGTCGGCCCCCGTACGAAAACTTCGGACGCAACTCGTCCCGTATTGTAATCGATTAGCTAAGTACGCGAATTTAAGCGCGATAAAAGTGGCTCGCCAAACGTGATGGTGATTTACACAATCGAACGTGCGTTTATTAGAGTCCACGTATTGTATCCGTCACGTCTGTCATCGAGTCGACGCCTAATGCGTTAATTATACGGTAATTACGGAAAGATTTTACGTGCGAACGACGGGTGACGTACACTCGTTCGTTAATATCGGAAAGGCGACTTGAACTATTTTCGAGACGTGCGACGGAATTGAATTTTTGTCAATAATTTATTACCCTAGGGATTGTCCACGGTGTGAAAATCGGAGTTGACAAACTGAGTTTGCCGGAATAGTTTCGGATTCAAAAATTGAAGAATACTGTACAAATAGGTCGCGCACTTTACATTATTAACGACAAAATACTAAAAACAATAAATGTCAAGTCAAGTGTTACACGTAACCATTTGAGTAAAAAAAAATATTTCGTTAACGGTAATTAAGAAGCGACCATTCCGAAAATTAAAAAATAGGTTTCATTCATTCGCATAACCACGATCGCCAATTTTTATATAGTTCTATACCTTGCACAATTGTAAAATGGAGCGCAGATGCTAATATTGGTGGTTCGAATTATATTTAGCTACAATCTTGTAGTCGACAATTTGTTAAATCAACTCTTCGAGAATTAATTTGTACCTTATATTACTCACACTGGCTCGGCGTAATGATTAAATATTTTTTTCAAACCTGACAATTTGAATGTTGCGTGAACTATATCAGATTTTGAAATTTGAAACAAAAAAAATTAGATTGCTGTAACGTTGTCAAACATTTAAAAAAAACTACTTTACGAAACATGACACTACCAAATGGTCTATTATAAACAACAAACTTGATTCTGTAATTGATATCCAAGTATTCCATTTACGTAGTTTATTTAATTGAACCACGTCTTGTAAATGAAAGTTCAATCCAGATAAATTAAATGTTTTCGGCATTTTATTAAATATAAACATTTTACGAAATTCTCATTACCTAATGAAAATATTATTGCTGAAATTAATTAATCGTACACGGAAAATATACAATTTTTCTAAATATCGAAAATTTAAACATTTTTCGTCTCTTTAAACTCACGATGCGATTTAAACCGCTTGTTTTCTTAATTCTTTTCACACTAGTTCTACTAAAAGTGAAATTTTTTTTCTGTTATTTAAGTCTTTGAAATTAATCTATTACGTGGTATTACATTTTTAATTTTCGCGTTATATATTAAAAAATAAACTAATCTCTAAAAATGCTTAGTTTCCTAAGTGGGACGCATAAACACTTGTATAGGTTATATAAATTATACTTAAATAAATTCTACAACAATATATTATTCACGTATAAAGTAAAATATTCTATATTTTTATCTTATGGCGATCTTACCTGTAAAAACACAAAGTGATTATTCAAAGTACTTCTTTCATATTTAATTCACATTCGTCGTTGTATTATGTTGTCATTTTTATATTAAGATATTTCTCGTCATAATATTGTCACGTTGTTCATATTTGATTATCCTAATAATTTAATATTCATTACGGTTTACCAATTACGCCTGAAATTCGTATTTATAAATAATATATAATATGACGAGTAACGAAGTGTGTAACAAATCTGTATTATGTACTACGTACCTATTTTCGGATATCGGTGTAAATAAGAAAATCTCGAATATAAGTCGTTCAAAAAAATGAATAAATAAAATACGAGCCGAATTAGTAGGTTTTAAATTGTTTGTTTTTACATAAGGAAGTACTTTGAAAATACGTTGTCACTGCGGGATTTAAACGCACATACGATAAACGAACGCATTCAATAAACGGTTCCAAATTTACATATTGTGTATACATTTTATATACACAATATATAAAATATACGTCGAAAATAGATAGTGAAAATTCTATTTTATATTCGTCGACATAACGTAGGAGTACAAAAAAAAAAAACAATGAATGAAACGAGCGTTGTGAATATCTTACAACAAATTCTTCAGGGTTTCACTTATATCACCTGTACATTCATTTTATATATTAACGGTGGACTATATAACATGTATATTCAGTAGGTATACAAAAATAACTTTTAATGATTACAAAACGACATAAAAGAAATTGGAAATAAAAGAAAAGAAAAAAGCACATCTTATTACGCAATGCGGGAAAAATGGATTAAAATCAAGTTTACTTAATTAGATTCGGAATGACACGGTACTCGTCTGTGCGTGAAAATTAACTTCGGTTATGTTTCGAAAGAAGAAGAAAACCATTTATTTCGAAATTCCAATAAACTAGTTGATAAACTGAAAGAAAAGAACACCGTTCTTCGAAAATATTAGCTAACGAAATAGACGAGATAGTGGAATCTGTCGATAATACGACCGGCGAATGTGGTAGTTTTAATACCTTTCACGTTTCGTAGAATCTTCGACTATACACGTAAAAATTGACGGAATATATCCGGCGTTTTGAAAACGAACAAGTTTGAACGTTTGAAGGTTTCTGCGTTTAGCAATTCTATCACCATTACTATATCCTATTTCTTAGTTTCTCGTTGGCAAAATAATAAATATAATAAAGAACAACACCTAAGAAGTCCCGGAGATATTATTACTCGC
>JAIPRN010002761.1:7793-27039 GCA_025469175.1 Geopemphigus sp. TES_GeoC_2020 | reverse complement strand
TATATATATATATATATATATATACACGCATAATTTTTAAACGTCGAAACATTGTAAAATACGTATAAACGTTTTGTACTCGCGTTATACGAACCGAACAAATTGATAGCGAGCGACTTAAGTTTATCAGAAAACAATAACAACAGCAAAATCGCTATTATTGCGGGTAATCTAACGTAAACATAGGTACGCGGCTTATAAAAAAATACACACAACGCGGTTGAATTCAAAATACCGTTTATAAATTATCCCCCCCCCCGCGGGCTAAACCGAAGTGCGTATGCCGCGAGTACGTAAAAAATGTCAAAACTAATTACGAAGTACTTGGGCGTTTTCGAAATATTATTAGAACGCGCGACCTCATTTCTGTTCTTGTGTAACGGACGGCGAGGGAGCTATTATAATATAGCGTATAGTAACGGTTTACCGCGTTATTATGATACGAATACCGTTTATTATAATACGAAGACGATACCGGGGACGAACGGCGCTTTGGTCCTAATTTAATGTAGGATATTATGTGGAATAGCGAACGAAAAACGCGGAGTTATTGACTTTTTACGAATAATACGATCGTGCCGAAGAACTTTTGCCTGATCGAAGACGATTGTATAATATCGCGAACGTTTTTACATCTCGAACATTTTTTACGACGAGTTCGAAAAGAAAAAACAATAAACGGATTTCTCGACGATTATCGCGCATTTTTACAATAACAGTACATCGTTTACGAATCGTATACGTATTATTGAAAAACAAGTAACGAAACTATCAACGTACACACTTTATAGGTATATTGATACATTTTCACACAAGTATACCTATATATATCGAATAATATTATAAAGATATATATATATATATATTCGAATAACGCGGTTATACGATGTTAGGCGTGTAAAGTTCGTAAGCATAATAAATAATAATTGCGACAATTTTTAAGTACTGTGTAAATGTTGTATTATTTACGTACCACTTCGAACGAAATTGTGTTATGGGTCTGCGACGATTTGTACGGTATTTCGGGATTAAATTCTACGTATAGTCGATATTTTTACGAGTAAATTTGTAACCGAAACGTGTTTGTTTCCTATTGGTTGCGTCATAGTGATTTGAACGCACGTTTATAAATTGAATACGGTTATCGAAAATATTGCACGAACGGTTGTTCAAAATTAAGTTTAAATTTTAACCCACGTATAATATGTCGGCCGTTTCGGGTTTTTTAAATATTCCGTACGTTTCGAACACGCCGACGTGGAGTGCGTTCGCATTCGGTACTACGAAATCGCGTTTTCGACAAAACGAATCGAATATTCAGAAAACCGAATCGAAATCCCGTACAGCCGTCCATCGATCGTCGTCCGAAATACGTCGTCGTTGTGTATCCCGTCAGCGGTTCTACGTAAACAATATGCCGGAAAAAAAACAACGACTCCGGTGGCGGCGTGATTTGTTATTACTTTTTTTTTTTTTTAGCCCGTGTTTAGTGAAAACGCGACGTTAGCGTGATGTTCGACCGTCGATAATCGGACCCGTGAAGAATTCCAAACGAGGCCAATGTCCAGTGTACGAATACGAAAAAAATGCCATTGTGTTCCCATTATTGAACTAGATGAGTGTCAAAAAAACAGTAACAAAAATAATAATAGTTTACACAGAGAACCGACGTTGTGTTCTTACGATCGTCCAAAAGCGGCTCGAACGTACGTCGACGTAATAAACAAATAATAATCGGGTTTCGACGATTTGTCGTACGACGCGGCAATATACTCGACAAAGCACTCGTAACCGTTTTAACGATAAAATTATTAACGATCGATACGGTAAAACGTCCAATATAATACACACACACACACATATTCGATAAATGTACATAATACGTACCTACGCGCGAAGAAAAGTGCGTGATGACCGCGGCGGCAGAGAAAAGCGACTTCGACGACGTGACGTTCCTATAAGTATTAACGATAACGTAGACTATGATTTTTGATCCGAGCGAAACGCCGTGTTCAGTGATCCACATCGCGGCTTTCCACCGGCATAAGTTCGGCTTAAACTAACGATAAACGTGTATTACGAAAACCGTCGAAAAACCCGACGATCGGTTCTGTCTTTTATGTATCAGCGGGGACGTCGGGCGGAAAATTAAATACCGACGCGTAAATCGAACAAATATCGCGAAATATGAGCGATACGAGCGCGTCGCGATTAGAGATACAACTCTCAATACTCGTGTCCAAGATCCGTATTTCAAAATAATTGCGCCTAAGACACGGTCCGCCATCAATGTCGGACACGTTTATATGTTTACGGGCGTTCGTATGAATTATTGCCCGTAATTGACACTACGTGTGACGTCGTCGTGACTCGTAAGCGTTTTTTTCGTTATTATCCCTTCTTTATCGGACATTCATTTTGGTTTACGACGAAATGAGTTAAAAATAATATTTCCGCCGATACGTAAAATGTTTGTCGAGCATTTACCGAATAGAAACTAATAACGTTAAATCGCTATTATCATAACAATATAAGTGTACGTTTGCTTTTTTAATGTATCAGCTCATCGATATACGTCGTTTGTTTATTCGTGCATACGTACACACACACACATTTTACACATAAACAAACGAAAACAAAACTATTGAACGAGTTTATTGTAAATGGAAACTTCATTGTGTATTTATTGTAAATACGTATGACACCGACGCTATTGTTAATGATTTAGGATTAAGTTTGCGTTATTCGAAATTCGAATTTTAAAAAACCAAAACGACATTCTATTGTTACAAGTATTATTATAAAACCACGGTAAAATGACGACGAAATGACGTCATAGATTTTTTTAAATTTTATTATTATATTATAGCGTAAGTAACGAGTACCTATAACGATAATAATTAACCGTAAAACGTCAAAATACAAACTGCCGACGTGTCTAATTTGTAACAAATTAAATTAACGGGCAGCAAAACGAAACATTGAGAAAGAAAAATATTACAAAATTTAAGTACCAATAATTCGTTTCGAGAGCATTAATCGTAATTTTTTTAGTTTTTTAAAAAGGTTATAAAAAAAAACATACATAAATAATATAACACGATACACACGCGCCACGCCTATACAACAATACCAAGCAATATCCGTCTAATTCAAAAACTATAAGTTTGACTATTTGTTCATAGTTTCTTCGATTAACGTAAAAATGTAAAAATATATTTTTTATTCGTATTATTTTATTAAAAACGCGACGAGCGTCGAAACTGTTCCTAAACGCGTCGATACTGTGTAAGAAAAAAGGGCGCGTTAGAAAAAACATTCGTTCGTATCACGACGGTATTTGGGGACTAGATTTCGTTTACCTTTGCCATCCTTAACATACGTTATGTCGTAGAGTTAACGAACTGTACTACTCGCCCCACACAATTCGTTACGAACCTCAAGTTATGACAATGCGACGTTACGGTGTACTTCGACAATTTTCAAAATAAATATCACGATACGCACGCGCGCGTATGTACGAGCACAAATATGTATATAATATTAGGCGTCGTGTAAGTGGATTTTAAACGAAAACGCTGTATATTGACATTTACTATACGAACTATCCGGGAAGTAATTTTAAATACGATTCCATGTTGTTACAATCGACGTGGACATTTTTATAAACTCGATTAGCGGCGCGGTGTCGATATTAATTGTTGTCGTCGGTTAATGGTCGGCTTGACGAGATACGGCGACGCTGTTCACCACATACCTACACCGAGGCAATAATGCGTAACCAGTTGTGCGTTGACTCCGGGAAACGAATTCTTGTACCGCGACGACGGCGATCTGTGATGACGCGACAACGCGTTTCGTTATCGGTGCGCGTGTGCGACCGGACATTGCGTAATAACCGAATTCGGGAAAAACTTCGTTTATATATTCAGTCGTCCGAGTGCGCGAGGGACGGGAGAAGCGCTTTTTCTTCGACTATTTTTGCGATCAAAAAAAAATAAACCGTATTTCTTTAATACGTCGACACGTCGCTTCTTCCTCGACAGTATACCGTCAAACGGGCGAAAGGCGAAACGTATATTATCGCGACGACAATAAGCGCCTTCGTCAACCGCTCTTGATTATTACCGCGATTTCTATTTGCTCGGCATATTCGGTATCGATTTCTCGATAACGTATACAGCACGTCGTAGCGTCGCGCCGGCATAAATTATCGTCCGGCCCGCGAATGCGCCGTATCAGCCAACCAACCGGTTATTCCGTGATTGTAATCTGTGTTCGATAATCCCGTACAGTATACACCGTTTGTTGACGTCCGATCCGAATTAGCGAATCGCGCGCCAAAATTGTCGTAATTTCTACGGTTCGCGTTCGGAACGGGAAACGAATAGAAATTATTTCGGGGGACGGAAAAGAAGAGAATTGTCGAAAATCGATCGGTCGGCGACGATACGAGAGAGACAAGAGGATCCAACACGACTACGAGTATAATATCCGTAGAATTCCCGAACACGGTCGAAAATGTGTACGGAAGAAATAATTCGGGCAGGTAAGTCCACTTACATTCTACGTTTGCCAGACATAAATGGTCGTCCGAACGCAGAAACGGAAAAATGGATATGGTAACGACATTAAATACGTGAGAATATCGTGATTCCTTCGACGAATTTACACTCGCAATTGCGGCTCATAAACATGTACCGGTGAATATTATAACGAAAATTAAAAATAGTCGAGTATGGTTCGGACGAAAAAAAACCGTTTTAATTATGTATCATTTTTACGATGGGAAATTATTTCGATAAATTGTACGGCTAAGGCCTCAAACAAAATGGTCACGGCGTAACGTGTCAAAGATATCACCTTGAAACGTTGTACGCCTTCCAGCAGTTTCTCTGGAACCTTGACAAGGAATATAGGCTTTACAATAATATGGGGAACTTCGGTTTATTAACTGTCGATTATAAGAATAAATTCTCCGGCAGGGCCTTGATACGGATTTTTCGTATAGGATTATGCGGTATAGCTGTTGGTGGTGTTTATAGAAGAACAATATGTAATCAATGACGCGGACGTATATATCGATAAATATATTATGTCGTTGTTGGCTCGTTGAAAATATAAACGAGTCAAAAATGTTTTGTGTTTCGTTAGTTTTTTCGAGTGATTAAAATATCTCGCACGTGGATACGAATACTTTTTATCTACGTTTAATAAAACTTTCACGAAAATAAGTTAAAAAATCGCAAATAGTAAACTAATATTTACGGTATTTTTGAAAACGACCGCGATATATAAAAATACGAATATTTTTAAATAGGTCGTTATTATACCAATACATGGCTTGTGCGTTTGTCGATTTTCAATACAAATACAAATATCAAAATCCTAATTATATATAAAAATACGAAAACGTTTCTTTTCACCGTGGCGAATCGATTTAATAATCATTCGTTCGAATGTATTAGGAAATCGTCGTCTTTAACAACTCAACGATTTGTTATGAACCGGTGCACGTGTCCGTCACTGAACAATAAATTTCTCTAATGTTTCCTATATTGTAATAAAAAAACGGTATACGGCAATCTTTTTTAAAAATATTTTATACAATCTATACAAAAAAGAGTAATAAGCGTATTTGATATAAGAAAGAAGTACAGACGTGATACGGCGATTGAAGAAGTCACCCGCCCATAAGTGTCATTGCATAGATAAAAAACTGCGTATTTCTATTTAATATATTGGGTTATTTTTAAATCGTTGCCAGCGATTAAAACCAATGGTGCGTATTCGGTACTTAGATTTTTTTCTAAAAAAAAAGGGTTTTTAAAAATAAATACGTGCTTGTCCCAGGGACAATTTCCCGATACTTTATTATATATTTTTACACTATTTACTGAACATTATATGTCTTTGCGATTTGTTAAATTAAGAATTACGTACAAGATTCAAAATTTAAGTATCAAAAATGTTGCACCAGTGTGTAAACGCGTTATACGCAATCATCTCGCGTAAATTATTATCGTACTTTACGAAATGTTCATTTTTTCTGCTATTTAATATGTATATCGACACAAAAATATGGCACATCACTTATTCATAAAGTTATACAGATAACGTAATAACCGTCATAATTGAAACTAAGAAGTGAGAACACACACGCGCACGGTTAAACGGTACGCTTACACAGGCATAACGCGAAATATTATTTTTTTATCGATACGTTAGACGTGAAATTCGGTATATATTAAACATACGGTTTAAATTTCTTAGAATATATAGCAACGCGTGTATGTACTAAAATATTATGTGTGTTCCGCTCGATCAATAAGATTTTAGTAAACACTTCTCGGGCTATAATAAACACGAAATTAAAATGGCCGCGATTTTAGCATAACCCGCAAAAATGACGGGAAACTTTTTATTTGTTGACTGTTGTGTACAACTGCGACTGTCTTTGTTACCACGATAATGATCGTTGATTTGACCGATAACGTTTGAATAGATTGTGCAAGAATCGCGCATTTATTTTTCTGCGTAGCGGTACGTCTGTCTATGCGTTATAGAAATAAAATACGAGTCGACGGAAGGTTTTTATGACATTTTTTCACAAACACGAAACGTGTTGGACGAATAACAAAATTGTTACCGATTTATTATTCTAACGTATTTTTGAACTGAATAGATCGGTATTAGGTGTATAATGTATTTATAATGTATATATATTATTATCAGCGTCGTAAAACTTGGTTTTCGTTTATGTTAAAATGAACGACAATTGATCGTTTTTATTTCAGTCCATTGTATTTACCATTACAGAATAGGATCGACTATTGTTGCAAAAACTGAATAGACTTAAAAAAATCGGTATTTCACTAACAATAAAAACGTGGCTCGAAAATATGGTTAAGTTACATATTGTGCGAGTATCGATGTACTTTGTACATTTAAGATACGAAATACGTTTTACACTCTATCGTTTTTGTTTTAGTTTATATTAATGATAACAAGCTAGACTATTTATATTTCTACAAGTAGATAGTTCGAATATATCGACATTTTTAACGGACACGGTTATTTTTATTTCTTTTAATATATCACGCGTACGTAATTTATTAAACGGTAACTATACGGACATATTATTAAAATAATAATAATAATAATAATAATAACGTAGGCGAATGTATTTTATTACAAATAATAATAATATAGATATCTTTATATAAATTTATGCACTACTCGTATGACGTGAAATATTTTCGTTTAAAATATTCATACATTTTAATTAATTCGAAACACCCAATTATGTTTTTTACGTCGAAATATTTGAATATTAACGCGTATTTAATACATAAGCCCATAATTAGTTCACACTTCACAGTGTAAACGCCTACCTTCTTTGGTAATCTAAGAGTGCTGCCTACGAGCTACACGTATCGATAAATTTAATGTCTTCATATTAATAATAAACCCACATGAAAATCATAGCGGAAGATATTGGAAATCTATTATTGTGGAATCCAATGTAATAAATATCAACGTACTTAAATAAACTTCAAAATACCGCTTTTATTATACGAAAATGATTAGGTAAATGTAAAATTTGTAGATTAGAAATGCCCATTGGCTACTAATCAATACTATTACACGTATGCGTCGATATAAATAATATTAAAATACTAATATAACGTTATAACTATTACTATTACTTAATACTTTTTACTAAAATAATAGATTAAATAACAAAACGGATATAAAATAGTTCTGATTTCGAAGGAGCAAACACACAACAGACTATATTATGTTTAATAATTATCATGGAACGTAAACGAACCGAAAATGTTTCATGTTATGGTGAGCATTGTATACATTCCGTCGATTAATCCCAAATTCGGTAAATTGAAAAAATTATTACGGCGCCGTAATTGACGCAAAAGTGTTGGAAACCCGTTTTATAGTATTTTTACTAAATAACTACGTTTATTCTCAAGTCAGAAGTTACGCAATTATTACGAAAATCATTGACTTACCTACGAGATTAACTCACCCGTATAGCGTGTTTGCAAACGGAACATTTCGTGAACGTTTTCGAGTAAATAAATTATTATTTTGTAAACAACGATATCTAGTTTTTTTACTATACACCGACGTTGTATATGCAGCGCTAACTTTAGTAACTATAATTTAAGTTTAAATATAAAATGAGTAGAGTAGATTACATTTTACGGTGTTCATATTTATTAAGTAGATAAATAGTCGTAGTTGAACCGGTAATTTATTATTATTATTACGAAAAACGTGAGACTTATCGTTAGAAACGTTATTTATTTTACTATTCTAGATGCGGTACCCGTCAACGTCTACGACTTCATGAAATTCGTCGATAACTGAAAACAATCGATGACTACGATGATAATTATTGATTGACAATTGCAGCGAGTCAATATAAGCATTAAAGGAGTTACCGAAAGAATTATGTCGTCTACGTACATATACGGACGTAAACAATAGGAATAAAAAAAATTTCCCTAGTATAATATGGTGTCTACGCGTTCGTAGATTCTTTTTTCCGTATGTCTACTCGAATTACATAGCTTTTTACGAATCGACGGCGATATATTACGCCGTTCTTGTATTTTTGTCAAACCGATATTTTTAATAAGTACGAACTACGAGGTGTACGAATGTAGTTTGCGCATTTATCGCGTCGCGCGTAATACGCCGTCTTTCATAAATTACGTTTATTCGCCCAACTCGGTGGATTCGCGTTTTATTTGCGACCAACGCGATAGTTAGCAAAACACCCGATTAAATAACGAACGATATCTCGCCAGGGAATAATAGTAATAACGACGCCGGTAGATATCGTCCGTATTGCGTTACGGGCAACTTTTCGTTTCGGTGGACCTCGTAAAACGCGTTCTTCGATAATAATATCCCAAAGTCGACGTTCGGTATTCGATCATCGATTTCGCGCGCGCGCTCGTTAGAAAAGACATCATCCCCTTCTCCTGACCACCGTCACGACCGTGCTTCGTTTCGAACGCTAACACGGTCGCGTTAAGTACCCGCGAGTACGTAATCGACGTTTGTACGAGACATCCCCGCATCTGCGGGCGGATATCCGTGTCGTGGACGTAAGAAGGGCGCGACGACAAACGTGTAAACGTCTACAAATTACCAGTTATCGTGTGCACTACCGGCCGTCTCCCCACCACCCCTCGCAACTACGGACAATACGATCGCGTCGAAATAGATCCAAAATACAGTCGTACGACGCCCCCGACGTATTTACGGGACAAGTCCATTTCACGGGATGCGCCGACCCGAATACGTAGCCGCTATATTAATTATCGCCGTCGAAAGTAAATCACGGGGCCGCGCCGATTTTTCTACCTATTGTTCCAATAGGTAGCGCTCCATCGCTGCCGCCGCCGCCGTCAATCATCCGTCGTACAATATCCCTCCCTACCCTATACGACGACGACGACCACGACGACGACGACCACGACGACGACGGTGGCGACGACGGTTCGCGCGAAACAATAATAAACGTCGCTACGGCGGCAGTTCACAACGTGCGTCCGCTTCGTTCGTTTTACCCTTCCGTTAGCGTTCGTCTCCCCGGATTTAACGGCTATTTTGTTCGCCTCTTCCCCGTTTGGCTTTCTCAATTCTAAACCACCGCCGCCGCTAGCGACTAACAAACCCGAACACGACGACCGTCATCGAAAAAACGTTTTCATACTCCGTCAACGTCAACCGTATCCGTTAGTGCGCACGATTCTAATCGTTTCAGGTACGTATACCGGAATTATTACCACGTCCGTTTGGGTTTATCCGTTTATTTTTAGAGGCGCCCCGAAGCTGACACACTGTACGTTATAAGAATATACAACTCGCTTCCACCTTTCCCGTCCCGTCCCTTCTTACGTGTACGTCGTCGTGAAATTTTTATCGTCCGACGGATTCCAGATACTATTTACTGAAACTACTTACCTAATTCGAAAAATAATCCTTTCGAGTTACTCTCGTGTTTACCCAATTATCGAGCGTTTCGGATTTTTTAATACGTTCGAACGAAATACTAATATTTTTATATGAATTGAAAAAATATCCTATGGGCACGACATTTTACGAGTGTACGAAGGAAACAAGGATAACGCGGTACTATTTTAGTTGTGTGGAAACCAAAGTCTTCGGATACGAGAACCGTTGGTGAATTGATTATTAAGTGTGACACACTGCCCGTAGGCACTTGCGTGGAACGCGAATCGTAAATTATTCGGTCGACCATTGGGCAGGGTTTGTTTACGCGCTTTATCGAAATGAAATCGTAGTAGACAGTTTAAATGTAATAACGACATCAGTGTTCGGTTTTATTTATACATTTTGTAACCGAAGATAACCCGCGAAATGTCGAACGTTACCATATTTCCTGTCAATTATATCGCCCTAATATACGTTGGTAATAATTAATTCTTATCCTGCGATTATCGCGTGTTTAACGTAATACGTAGGTGTCTTCTCTTTGAATATCTAATTAAATTTGTTTTTCGCGTAATTACCTACGTGTCGAGTAATTTTTTATAATTATGGCGCGTTCCACTTACGCCAAACGACTACACATTTTATTATCGAATTAATTATTCCGTATTAGTCAATCGATCGTTAAAACTTTCGTCGACAATTTATGTACATCGTACATCATAATTAATATCGAGGTTGCAAATTACTACGGAAACGATGTTTTGCCGTAGGTTAAGTGTAACAACCCTGTACCCGTTCGCGTTCCCGAATCATTTTTAAAAAATACGTAATATTGTATCGGCGATAGTTCGCGGATTTGAATTTTGTTTCGAAAAACGCGTGTAGTAGGTGGTGGGTGTACGGATGTAGCGTATAAGTCGAAACATTATTGTAAATGGTCTCGCGCGCTCAACGTTCGGATTATTTATATAACGAACGTCTACACGTACGGGTATTTATCGTAAACAAAAATACATCGTACTTTTAACGTTAAACCGTGTTTTTACCGCTCGCCGGTATTTGTTTTAGCGATATTTTTTGTTTATGTTTTTAAAAAATCAAAAATGCAAAAAAAAACAAAACGTCGTAGTTACTCGCTACAAGAACATCGTTCGGTGTATAATATGTTTACAGTGGCGTAACGTACAATGGTATCGTTTTCATTTGGATTTTTTTCGTCCATTCTCTCTTATCAAAAATAAAAAAAAAAAACGTCACGTGAATTCGATAATGGTACGCCTTCATGTTGCATGCCAAAGACGCGCGTATTATACGTATATAAATTTATATATATATTGTAATAGGTATGTATACACCATAGGCGTGCGTGCACATGGCGATTGTATAAAACACGATGTGGGGAGGGACGTTCATATTTTGTATTGTAATAATCCGCCCGGCGCGCGCGGATCTTTTGTGCGCCCCGCCGGCCGTCCGTACCTCACGGTCGTTCAGACGATTTCCGAGACCATCTGTCCCTGTCGTCGTTCTGACCCGCCGTGCTAGTTAATAAGTACCACCAGGTATGTGAATGTTACTACGTGTCCGTTGTGGACGAACGAAACGGAACCCAACCGATTCCGTTCGTTGTTATTATTTTACAACCGCAGCTGTTTTTGGCGCGTTGAAATTCGGCTCGTCCGGCATTAAAACCGGTCAAGTTTTTTCGCACGCCATACACGTATCTCAACCCTTCTGGTCGTTCAGTCGTTTTCTTCCGTTTGCGAAACCCTCTGCGCCGCTGCAGATTCGCCGTCACCGAGACTACTAGAAGCCTTTTTTACCGTCGGTATTTTTAGACTTTCGATAATTTCCCGCGCTCATTCGTACATACGTACGTTTATGAATGATTGAGTTCAAAGATGGTACATATGAGATACGAGCCGCAATCAAACTCGGTCGATTCAAATATACGATTATAATTGACGTCGCTATTGTGTTATAGTAGTTTAATTTCGTTTAAACTAGATAAAAATCGACTGTTTCGGAGAAGAATCAACGGTCTATAACCTACATTGTTGAAAAATAGAAACATTTCGTTCCGATTGTTTCTTAATCGTAAATTATAATATAAATTCACCGAACCATTGCCACCCGCTTTATTGTCCTAATTTTTTAAACCTATATTTCGCCGTCAGTCATCGAGAATTGCGCGGTCGTCAGTTTTTTAAACGGCAAATGTTCGATCGAATCATTTTTTCTCCGTTCAAGCGTTTCTCGAGATATTTGTATCGTAGGAGGAAGTATCTGTTGAACGCGTTTTAGTGAACCTAAATCATTTAAACGAAATTTCTCACGAGTTCGTCGTTATAATTTTACGACAATATTGAGTAAATCCGGGTAAAACAATAAACACAAATAAGTAGCTACGTTTACGCGACAATTTACGTTATTGTTATTCCGTTACGAAATGATTAAGAATATACGTAGCGATTATATTTTTAAATACCTATCGTAATACGTACGAAACTAAACAATTGATGAAAGTTATTTCTGTCGGTATATATTTAGGTACGCGTTTTTCCCGTTATATATACATATGAACTGCAATATTTCGTTATCGGTGGCATTCTGGTTAATTGAAAATTTTTTCGAAATTTCATTAGTCATCGATAATTTGCCTAAGTTATTTAATTGTTGTTTTTGAAAATACGACACGTGTGAATGGTTTACGCGGCAGATAAGTAAAACTTTATTATCCATTTGTGTTAGAGAACGTGTATTGTCGTTTAATATTCGCTCGATTGTAAACGAAATACGTCAATGTGTCACAACTAACGATATTAATATAATATGATCCGTCAACTATTATAATTCTGGATATACAAAAAATAGGTAACTCTAATCATTTATAGTTATAGAGTAATAATTTAATATTCGTGATATTCGTACGAATATCTATCACATTCTGTGTATTTTTTATCATTTATACAGTATACAGTTTTCGTTACACGTTGTCGTATTGAAATGCACCGCAGATAATTTTACTTTTAATTTCGTAGGAATCAATTTTATATCATGCGTATAACGGCGTAAAGTTTTACGTCGTTATTCTTGAATATATATTTATAATGTTACATAAATAGAATGTTGTGTTCGCCTCACATCCAATCAACCAACAAAATGCTGGTAGAGTTAGTAGTATAGTCTAATTCGTCATTTGTTTTTTGATTCTTCTCTTTGATAGATATCGGAATTTGCGCGATGGCTCTAATGTTTTTAATCCGTGTTTATTTTTTTTCAAATGTTGACGTATCTAGTCCATTATATTGTTGGGTTTTTTTCATTAATACTCGATCGCGTCTAATTTAATTAGCCATTGCGTTTGTGTTATTATTTAGTATTTATTTACGTCCGATATTGCAATCGCGAATATATAAATATTCGTATATTTGCGGTATTTTAGTTTGAATTTCGATAAGTGTGTGGCAATTATATTATTCGGTAATAATATAAATATATGACCGTGGGAAGTTTATTGAAATGTTACGAAAGAATCACGGTACCATAATAAAAAATACCCTTTCTATTTAACTATTTACTCATTTTTGCGCCAGTAGTTAATGATCCGCAGCTACAAACGCGTGTCAAATGACTGAGAAATATTAAGCGCCTAGATGCGTTTACAATAAATAGGGGTACTGTATTGGGCAACTGTGAAAGATTGATTAAAATATATTTAAATAGATAAATTAAAATAATAATAATATTTAATTATTTTGGCTTACCCTACAAGTGTTGGACTGTTTAAAACCTTAATAACCATAGTACTTTTCATGAAAATGAAATGTTTCATTATTAGTTTTAATTGTTGACTAATATCCGATATCTATATTACGTATACTTTATACTTATATACGAATTTTATTAGTTCTTACCGAGCAATACGCTACTAGCTATTAATAAATAAGTAATTAAAAACAAGAATTTCGAATATAACATTAAAAATAGACGCATTTAACTATGTGAAATTAGATAATTACCCGTCGATAATTATATTTTGTGACGTGCGAAAAAATGACAGACGGCACAATTATACGTATTATATTTATAATGTATTTGTTCCCCAATATTATTACTTTACGAGTCGAATATTCAAACTGTTATTACTCGAGTAATAAAATTATATAAGTATATGCCTATTATCGTTGCTCTTATTGTACTTCTTTATACGCTTTTAAGACTTTCTAAATAAGGAGCATACGATGTATTTTACAGATTCACGACAAAATAAATGTATGGAATCGATCAAATGTTGTTACTCAATAAACATAGATAAATATTATATAAACTATATATATGTTTGGAATCGGTTAAGTTAGATTAGGTTTAAAAATACTGTTGTTATATTTTGAAGACTATATTCTATTCATTTTGAGAAATATTTTTATTTTAACGTGTCCAGTAGATACTACACTAAGTCTAGTACTAGGTATACTTATCGGTATTACTCCATGGTGTGTAATATGCTTTATCAATTGTTTACTTTACTTATCTGGAGGCGATGCTACTTGTTTCTTATTTATCACTATTTTTCCACTGAACAACTTTAACAATTTAAGAAACACGGCATTGTTTAATAAAAATAGAATTATAGAAAATAATAAAATTACGATATTGGTAATAAAAATTTCCAGCTGGTTTAAAAACATTTGTTTTCGCTGATGATTAATTATAACGAAAAAATAAAAAAAAAACTATATTTATCGTAAGCGAATAAAGTTAAAATAAACGTTTTTTTTTTCATAATTGATCCAAATTCGTAACATTTTTAACCTACAATTGGAATTGAGCCACATCAGAGACCGAATATTTCGCTTAAAGTTCCAGTGGCCGTAGGTTATTTTTAGTGAAATGGCCGACCAAGATTCGTGTTAGCGTGTACCATTTGTTAAAATTAGAACTTTTTAAATTGTGTTATACACTTTTCAATCATAATGTTTGCATTCAATAACTAATCGTGTGTCTGGTTTATTGCCATATTATTTAATGGACGGTTCGATAAATTATTTGATATGAATTATATGACGTATTTAGGTAAAGTCCAAACATGATTACATTGAAATATGATGCAAGTACTAGTTTTTATTCCCCTACTACAGGCCGTAAAACAATTATTGTTACTTGAATATTATCGAACAATGTATACAATATTAAATTAAACCTAAAAATATTACACATTTAGCATTAATATATATATACACGATGTTTTGTTCAATAAGGAATAACTTTAGCCTATTAAACTGTGTTGAATAAATGAATACTTTTATATAAATTTATATTATTACATTGAACATAATCGAACTTCGTTACTTATATTATATTTGTAATTTGGTATTTTTATACAT
The DNA here is from genome assembly GCA_025469175.1 of Geopemphigus sp. TES_GeoC_2020. Classification (NCBI taxonomy): domain Eukaryota; kingdom Metazoa; phylum Arthropoda; class Insecta; order Hemiptera; family Aphididae; genus Geopemphigus; species Geopemphigus sp. TES_GeoC_2020. The sequence goes on along the minus strand of JAIPRN010002761.1, from coordinate 11,662 downwards.
ACGCTCGTCAGTTGTAAACGTGATTTATTATTTAGTGTATCTATACACATTTAATATTATTCAATAATGATAGTAGTTCGTCCGGTTCAGCGGTGGTTCGTGCGCTACTGATCTTTGTATTTACTAACTTGATCTTGAAATATTCGATATTTTATAATGATGGATCATTAAAAACAAATCGCTGAACCATACATATTATTAAGTCTAACTAAATTCCTATTTAGTTTTATCTTAAACTATTCTTGTTCGAATTCGCTATATTTTTATCGAGTTTTTTATGTATGAAAATTCATTAGTATTTGAAAATAATTGTAATTTTATTTCTATTTCTGGTATTGGGAAATTTTTTACGTGTATGCATTCCCCAAGTATTTCTCAAATTATTACAAAATTAGACTCGGACTGTTTTGTTGTTTTTGTATCTAATGTCCTTTTTTATTAAATTTTAATCAATTTTCCGTTGTTATTTTATCTATATCGTATTACATAGCTACATTGAAAATAATAAAAAATGTTTCGATTACAAAGCGTACTGGAAGAATAGTTATAGAAAAATATTACAGTTTTCGAATTTGTGGAAACGATAATTTTTTTATCAGCTGTGGGCCGTGACCGTGTGATAAATCAATAACCGTTGATTGTACTAAACCGTGTTATTATATTGTAATGAGTACTAAGTCGTATAGTGTAACGATGATGAATTATTGATTGAATATACAAAAACGATAGATGGGGAGACAAACGTCGAGTTTTTATAATTGACTAAATTTAGCGATGATGAACGAAATTATTGTACGACCGCAGTCGGAGTCCGTCTCCTAAATGTATATACATATATACTTTCCAACCGTCATCTAGTGTTTTTTTCGATTCCCGAATGTTAATTTTATTAAAACAGGTGTATGTAAATTATAAATTAAACGGAACTCGTTTCCACTCAATTATGTATTACACGGCATAAATGGCATTATTTCCCTAACGCTTGCATCATTCGACAAATATTTATTCGATCCTTAATTAAAATAATTTTTTTTTAAACAAAAATACGAAAGAATAAACTCCGGTTAAAACTACATAGATACATTCTAATAATAAATATATATATACACATATAATAGTTATAAATGATATTGTAGCCAAGTAACCGAATAAATATATAATAATAAAATACCCGACTGAACATAATACGATTAATTTTATTTCAGGGCTACCCGCGGTGTCGTTTTCAAGATCCTTTTTGCCTCGTGATTTGTAATTTTATCGAACGCGCTAAGTAACGCTTGTACGTTATAACAACATGACTGGAAATATTATTTTACAATAAGAGAACGAAGTTTTTGATATTCAATATGGCGACAATAGGAATTTTAAGTGAGTATATGCGTTCTATTTTTTATTTTCAGTTCAAATATTTCGTACAAACGTACGGTAGGACGTGACAAATAATAAATATATAATACTACGGTTATATGTTATACGCGTATATCTTTTTAAACGAGAATCGTAGTTTTTAAAACGCGCTATAAATTATTGGAAATTGGTCGACTCTTGCACGACTGTATGTTTTGTTGGTGGTAAACACTAGGCGAATAATCAGTATCATCTATATCGAGAGCGAAAAAATGTTTTCAATAATTATTTTACGCGCGAATGTAATTTTTAAAAACGCCCAGAAAATTGTATTTTTGTAAAACAAAAAAAAAACACCTCCGCAGCGCGTTGACAGTTTGACTATAGAAAGTGCGATTTACTTTTTATTATATTTCGTAATGTCTATATACAGGTATAGAATAATCATCTGTTCGAATATTTCCCTCGCGCTTATTACTGTTGTACGTATTTTCTCCGCTTTCTTCTGCACACTCCCTACTGGACAAGGACATGGTTCATAGAGCTGATGCGGTTTATCAATGGCTATATATAGGGAACATAATAAATAATAAAATAACAACAATAATAAATAATAATAATAGTAATATAGTGGCCGACAATGGTCGGGAATAGATTTCCTTACTTCCTGATGATTTTCATAAATTATAGTGTAACGCTCGAATTTTCTTTCGTCTATATATATATACATATATAACATGCAAAATCATGGATAGGCCTATTTGTGCGAGTTGCCGTAAAATAACCATTGCAAATGGAAACAAAAAAAAACAACTAAAAAACATGTTTAGTGTGATATCTACCAATGTTCTTTTTCGTAATCAGTTGGTGTATGCCTACTTTTATAAACGTTTTATATAAAAATTCTAGATAAGCTATTATTTTCAGGTCGAAGTAGAGAAATATTCTTATAACACACACACATACACACACACGCATATATATTTGTATTTCTTTATCGTATATTGTATGGTTTTCATTTAATTTTTACGAATGTATGCGTCGTACTGATTTTCTTATACAAACGGTTTTTTACATTATTATATAATCCCGTATGTATATATATTTCAAAATACTAAAGACGTATAATAAGAACAACGTAATGCACGTACATATTATATTATTTTACTCATATTTGTTACAGCGGTTAAGAACGATAAATTGAAATACATTTATAGCTTAAATATTAACTAATCCAAAAATTAATTGATGTTTAAGTAAAATTGAAGTTTAAAAAATAACGTTTATTATATATTTTGTAAAAGAGTATGGGTAGACGATTTGTGTGTGTGTGTGTCTTAACGATAAATACACACACATACACATATTACACCGTGGTTTTGATTTATGTAATATATTTTTATATATCTAGAGCGAGAAATCAAAAAAATAAATGTTAAACATAACTGTTCGTCGACTATCGTGGTTATGTTGTTGTAGCATATATAGGTAAATCAAACTAATACATAAAACGAAACAAAAAACTCGTAATTTGTCCGTGTCTTCTACTATTGCGGATGTCCTTCACAGTTCACCGGTTATACGGAAGACGCAAATCGATTGCCGTTTTTTTTCTGTGGAGTAAAAACAAAAAAAACCCTAAACAAACTCATGCACACTCTTTTTATTCCTCTTCTCTCTTTTGCGCAGCGCGACCGCAGCACTTCTCTTCGCGACGAGACTCCCGTGAACGTACCCGGTGAACCGTGAAAGGAAAACCGATTACCGTCGCCGCATAGTCGATGACCAAAAACGGGTTTTCACGCTTATACGTTACAAGTTTGTAATAATACGATACTACCGGTGCACGGTTCAGCAAATCGTCCGTTTATTATAACGGGCCGACTACCGCGTTGATCTCGTGAAATCGCGAATTCGACACGATCGTTCGTCGTCGTCATCGTGGTTGCTCTAAATTATATATAGTCGCGGAGTGGTGTCGTTAATCAATTGGTTTTGTTCGGAAAATTGGTCGAGACAAATTTCTTTTGTTTCTCCGGAACGGCGGTCGGACGCACGCTAGTGTTCGTATAACGACGTTATTAAAATCGTCTATTTACGAAATACGATGCACAATGGCGTCGTATGTACAACAATGTACGCACCGTGACCAATTAATTGCGCGCGCTACACGTTGAGAATTTGAATTGCCGGTCGACTTTTTCTTTTTTCCTTTTCACGAATACGATACGTATGCCGGATCGCTATTAAAATTGTCTCATTTTATTTGCGTCGTATCGAGAATCTCTCTAACGCGGCAATAATGTAACGACTTTCCCGCGTAATGTGCCAATATACATATCTATATAGTCTTCTTCGGTCTTGTCAACTCGACGCCACACGTGTCCACACTGCGGACTCCTATTTAAGTATACGGAAACGCTATATATCTGTACGATCTAAAATTATATATAATAGACGCAACGCGAACAGCGACGTTTACAATGATTTTATGACATGACGATGGTCAATATTATGTA
>JAIPRN010002760.1:0-27042 GCA_025469175.1 Geopemphigus sp. TES_GeoC_2020 | reverse complement strand
TATCGCAGAGGACTTGTAGCTTTAAAAAAATCACCATATGCACAATATATATGCACTTAATAACACAAAAATATGCTTTAGAATTACAAACTTTTCATTTTTAAACACTTTAAAATTAATTATGTGATTAATAATATGAATTAATTTTATTTCATTATACGATTATCATAGATTTTGTATTTTGTATCGTCTTTTATTTTGTTTGTTATCTAAGTATTAAAACAATAAGTATCGTTTGTCATATGCGGGATTTACTTCTACTAGAGCAAACTTTAATCGGTCGTATTACGCATCGTAGACAAATGTGCATGCATACGTCCAAGTTCAGCAGGGATTGAATGTTTAAAAAATTGAACATTTAAAAGATAATTGGAGAAACAATTTTCTTTTTTAAAACACTAAGTTTTCAATATGATTTCATTTTTACTTAGTACTTATTAATTTAAAATTTAAAAAAAATTAATAATTTAAAACTCTTATAATATATATATATATATATATATATGTATTACTTATTTATTATTTATTAGGAAGAAAAAATTGGAAATTAAAAATAAATACATTTTTATATCAAACTTTTGTGAAAAACAATAAATTAACACGAAAACTGAAACACTTATCTTTAAGTTGAAAATAATCATTATAAATACAAAAATATGTTATACGTTTAAAATTTGTATGCCATATAAAAAGATACGTGTATGGTTAACATACATGCATATTATTGTACTTTCATTCTCGATAATAATTTAAAATTCAGACAATAAAAATAATCATCTAAAAAACTGATTCCTACTAGTGTTTTCTCAAATATTCTTCGACATTTTCGATTATTTTCATCTCTGGTCACAACAATCGCATAGACTTATGTATGTTAAAATAAATTGAAATTCAATAAAACTTGATTAACATTTAATACGTTGTCTCCCAGACGTTTTTAACATTTATTGTTACAAAATTAGATTTATGTATAATATATAAATATATTTATCTAATCATATTTAATAAATCCGTGGATAATTGTAACATGTTTAATTTTATCGATTTCATTATCATTCGATGCTTGATATAAATTTTTAGTACACTCCATTATATTTATCTAACTATCGACTTCACGAAGTACGCATTCTACAGAATGACATGAAGTTATTACATTATATTTACAGAATGTTTATAGATACATTTCGAATTAAAAATTGTGTAATCCAATAATTTTGATTTTTTTCTTAATAGTTTTTTTTCGTATCCATATATTTTTCGTTTAAAACATATTTGTTTAACGTCAATAATTATGAATTCACGAGAATCAATTCAATAAATAGTAGGTAAACATTATATTACGTGTGTCGGCGAATCGTACACGCCACTTATTACGTTTCGATTCGTTTTTTTTTAAAAAATATTTCAATTTATGATTTGTTTTTTTTCTTTTGAGGCGATTATTTTTCACGTAACGTGTAACGTCAAATGTCGTTTTTTATGGTTTTACTCATTGACTTGTTAATATTCGATTCACACGTCCTATAGTCAAACGAACGTCGAATATCCGTCGATTATTTATGAACACGTATAGTTCAAAAATATGTAGGTAGCCCCCGTGTTTATATGTTAGCCCAAAACCGTCGGTCGAGAGAAACTATCACTAACAATTATTAATTACGACGTCTCGAATTCGACGAAATGCTCGACCAAATGAAACGTTTTTGTGTTTTTATTTGTTTATATGGTTTTATCGGATTATTATCGCGATCGCGAAAACTAATTGCCCAAACGCTACAAGCCTTCATACGATAATTCATGCATTATTAACGTGTTATTGATGGTTCTTTTTTTTTGCCCTCGGTATAGGCGCTCGACCAGTTAATGTGTTTCTTTACATTTGACTCGGTCAAGCCTTTGTGATAATGATAAGTCACCAGCGCCTCCACCTCCCCCCACGCCATATCCCCTCCTAGTTCACCGCCACCGGTTCTTATGCCCGTGGAGCCATTATACGGGGAACTACATGATCAACTCTCACCACCATCACCATCATCATTGCTACTACTCCAATGACGTCGCATAGTACAACGACGCCGAAAAGAACAACAACGCCGAAAAGAACAACAACAATAACCGTAACAAAAAACCTTTACGTCAACGGCGGCGGTGGCCTATTGCTCGCGTAACAAGTGTGTTCCGACGCGACGAACCATTATAATATAGACGCGCATGCTCATAACTCCACGCGTCCTACTGCCACCGTTTCCACCACCGCCATTGCCACCGCCACCGTCTCCACTGCCACCGTCACCGTCGCGTTCGTTTGTATTTCGCACCACGCATTACTATATCATTAATCGTCGGTCCGGTTGCGCTGTCGCCGCCGCCCGTCGCTTCATTACAATATTCTCCGTTACGGCTACATCATGCCACGGCCAGCACGCAGCTCCGTTAACGTCTCGTGGACGCAACGCTTGTTCTTGTTCGTGCTGATCGCGCCCGTCGCGCTGTTCGGCGTGTTCCACGTCGTCTTCGCACTGCAGTGGGAACTGAACGCTTGCCTGCACCTGTTCCGTTCATTCGTCGGCCTTTTTTTCCATTACGTCGCGACCAATTATGAGATCACCTTCTCGAACACGTTTTGCGCGTTCTCCGCGCTCGTGATGATGGAGGGAATGTTACGCCAAAATTTGATCACCGTCGAAGTGAGTTACAATTAGGGTTCGTTTTTTAAGACTTATGTTACATAAATCGTTTTCACACCGATTGACTGACTGTTTTTGTATATACCTATGAACATACACTAGTTTATTCGTGGGCGTAACTTGGGGAGCATAGTTTGGATTTTCTATGGGATGGGAGGACAATGAGAACTGACTGTCGTAAATGTTATTTTATAATTCGGCAAAACCATACGCCTTTGTCCTTTCCCATAAAACATTCAGAAACGATTGCTCCATAACATTACGTTCACGACTGTACAATTATTGTTGTAATAATAATACCGTATCAATAAGTAATTTCGTCTTTCATATCTCTTTTGGACAAATTATTTACTCGCTGAAAACATTTGCAATGTATAAATATTAAATTTCCAATACTTTCGTATTGTTTATCGGACACCGACTAACGAAGGGTTTTTAATTTATATAAATTTACATATTTTATCGTTGTTGAAGAGATTATATTCGTTTATGTATGTATACACAATAGATTATATTCGATGATGTAAATAATTCGTTTCGTTATGTTCAAGTTTGTATTCTCAAAACGTACGCAAAGACGTCTGACTGTTTTTACAAAAACGCTCGGTTTTAAACAATTTATTACTTGTTTACAAAATTATAATACTATGATGTTCGCCCGTTTTATCGTTATTTTACTTTCCTTGTGCGTATACGCAATTCCGATTATACGATTTTAACTGTAATACGGATGTAAACCATTTTAGTTTTCTGGACGATTCTATTAGTGTTTTTGAATTTATTTTTAATATTTGTAGAGAATTAGTTTATAATTTACTAAATTAGGATATATTTTATAAATTTAGTTGTATCAATACTTCATATGTACTTAAACATAAAATTGTGCGCGTTTTAATGAGTTAAATTTCAATATGGCCTTGAACACGAATAATACGTATTGCCGAGCTTCGGTTTATATTATTGAAATGTTCACAATTATTTAAAAGAAAACGATTCGTTATATACGTACTGCTCATGATTACGACATACGTACGTTTCACAATTATTTACTTGACGTGTGCGTGATGTCGATCATATTTTAACACATTGTACTGCGCGTACGCAATAAATTCTAATTTTCCGAATAAAATTAATTATTAATATCGTAATTCTGAATAAAATCCTGTACATTTCAGTGATTTCTAAATTTATTTTTCAAATATGTATTAACGAATAAATAACTCATTTTGGATATATAATTATGCTTATAATTAAACAAACGCGTTTTATGCAGTTCTAACGATTTTAATAGGTTAAATCAAAAAAATATATAACGGTACATTTTGTTAAGTTAAATTTTATATTTTGAAAACGCACACAATTACGTTTGAAATATATTTTATTATAGTTTATAAGTTTATAGCTATTAAGTGTATTATGTAAGTCGTATACGTACGTTTTATTATTAGTTACACGACAAAATTTCGTTTTATTGCAGATAATTAAACGCTTAATTTATATTTTCATCGAATTACTACTTTCGATCAGTTAAAAATTAAATTAACTTTTGGATACTTTTTTAAAAAATTTGAACGCTTAATATGTTACAACAGGTTTCTGATTTTTTTGATATTGTTGTTATGAAAACGCTCGTATCATGATGACGTTTTTATTCATTTTTAATTTACAGGGTTTTATTGTAACAGAATTAACTGACCAACTTTGATTCTAGGAAATATTTTATTAGTTTTTTTTTAAAACCATTTTTACTCATTTTCGAATTTTATAATGTGACCGATGATATGAATGGTATATTCCATTGATATTTTTTAATCGAGAGTAGCATATTGGGTACATACTCATAGAATGCTTTCATAAACTTTAAAAAATCGTAGGGAATAATTGACAACATTTTACGAAAATTTACTACCACCAATGTTATAATAAAATTTAAATTGACGAAATGCCTTTTATATGAAAAAAAATATTTTTAAACGTATTTTCCTATTCGAAAAATGTAACGCTATGAAAGTATGGTGTTTGTCAGTTGGTTCTGTAACGTTTTGTACGTTAACTCATTTACTTATACTTTATTATTATTATTAGTTCCCTAGAGCTAAATATATTTGCGCGAGACGTATTTATATTTCTGTAATACTAAAATATTTTCCATCTAAAATAATGTTTCGTAAGAATTCTTCCGGCATATTTTTCTATGTGTAATCGTAATATTGGATATTTTTAAAACAAATAAACGTGTATTTTGCTCAGGGAAAAACGATTTGCGTTCGTTATGTTTGTATGTTGACCTATATCGAAATCCATAAATTCCTTTCTATCTTTTATATCTGTACTTATATATGTTGGTGAAATTCTTACGTGTCTAGACACTCGCAGATGTATTTCGAAATGGGTGAGTATACGGGTGGTTCCGTCAAAAACACGCCACGGTATTTATCGACGATGCATTATTCTTGTTAGGTCGTCACCGAGCACGATTAGATAGCTAGCGTTTGGAAAAATAACGACGAAAATCAATTAGAGCCATTTGTGGGAACATTTGATAAATACAGCAACGACGTTTCCGGTAGGTAATACAAACCGGTCGACGGGGACACATTTACCGACATCAGTGTGCGCGTACGCACGTCTTACGCTTATTCGTAATAGCAATAAAAAATAAAAAATAAAAAAAAGGTTCGCGCGTAAAAAATATTTAAAATAACCCCCTGACGAATTTCACGGCGTATTATGTATACGTAATACGAAAACGGTAAAGTTTTAATTCGTCGTGATACGCTCACGTGAAATAGTCGCGAGAACGACATGGAAAAAGAAAAAACGCGAAACGATCGGTTTATAATTCTTATACGGATCCGCGGGCGCTTCCGAACGGTCATGTTCTCGTCGTCCGTCCGACCGGCGTCGGACCCGTCCGATCACACGCAGCCGGTTGTTCCCACGGGGCAAGACGCCCACGCCCCTAGCTCGCGCGCACGTCGTTAGGTTAGGCGAACCACCGCCTTTTTACAGATACAAATATACTCACCGAATATATAGTCCCTTCGCACTACTATACGGCGCGACGGCTTCCGTTTTGTCGACGCCGAGCTATTATAGGCACAGGTCACACGACCGGGGGTGTTAGCGTGGTTCTGCACCGCTCCCATCGACACCGCCGACGTACACCGTCCGCGCAGCCGATTGTGGGTCGTGCCACTCGGGGAAGGCGGAACGTTAGCGAAATTAGTCGAAATAACAATTAGCGAATAATAATCGTTAATTAAACGTTATTTAAATCGGGAGTCGGTAGCTCGCGGGCCGCGAACGGACGTTACATTTTCGCGACGTTCGATAATGTTTTCCGAATTAAGTCCGATAATTGAATCGACGCGATTTACTTACGTTCGGTGTACGGTCGTTTGGATCAAAAATATTTGAATTATATTTCCGGTTGTAATACATTTACGATTGAATCTCCTAAAAAACTTTCGCGACGAGGTTTAATTAAAACGCGAATCGTGACCCAATAATTGTTATAACGAAAAATAATCGCGACTTTACGCACGATCCCCTGAAATATTTTCGTTCTTTTTATATAAGGGTCATATAAAATATTACTATATTATTAATATTAATTTCATTAAATTCAGCCAACTCTTTAGAAAACCGAAAAAACATAAAAGACCAGTCATTAACGTTTCGTTCGTTCGTTAATAACGAAATATTAAAACGTCTAACTTACAAAATGAAAAAACAAATATTCGTTCGACGCGAGGATCATACTCGAAAAACCATTAATGTTCCGAGTCTATATTTTAATAATCGATATAATATTGGGAACAATTATCGAGAAATTCGCCAACACCCGTTAAACGAAGAAGCTAACGTATCGTATAAATTGGACGAGAGTCGAAAAATCGAAAAACGTTAAATAGCGAAAAATTCGCAATAAAAACGATTTCGAAAAAATATTAATCGTATTTATAAACGACACTGCCCGTATCGTTGCGTCGGATTTCGAATCGAATTTTCAACAATTTCCATTCGTATCCTGAACTATTATAACTATCGTCTTAACCAGTACGTATTTTCCGTGTTTTCGAGCGTTAATAATTTTTTCTCGGCGTCGTCTTCCTTCATCGAGACCGCCATATATATCGTATATAAACCTATTGTTTTCTTTCGATACATTCACGAGTACTGTATTCTCCATTCTGGAATAATATCAAAACTAATCGTATTACCGGTAAATTCGCTCAAGTTCCCCCAAACACGACTAGACGTTTTTCGTACGCGGAAATTCGTTCGATTTCACGAAAGTAATTTTGTACGCGTCGTTTTTCGTTACCGAACGTCTAGAAAAGGAAATCTTCTTAACCGTCATTCGAAACGATTATCGAGCGTATTTTATTTATTATCGTGTACGCGGCACCGCCCTAACTCTTCGATCCGTTTTTCGCATTTCGGCACGCGTTTTTTTTTTTTGTAGTCCAAATCGAATTTGTCGGTCACGGCCTTTGGCCGCTACTCCGCACGTAGGCGAACGTACGGCTTTTAAAACCGTTTCCGGTGTTTTACGTACGGTTGGAGTACACCAAGTTGAGTTTGGCTCCCGACGACAACCTTCTCGGCGCCGACAGCCGGTCAACCCATTCGAACGTTTCCGAGTCGGTAGCGCGTACATTTTTAACGTTTTTCGCTTCCCGTGCGCCAGTCGATCGACGCTTTGTCGAATTTCGTAACTCGTCTATACTTTCTTGGGCGCCACGTTTTCGGTTAATCGATCGTGTCGTACTTTTTCTCAGGTTTCGTGTAATGAACTCTGACAACAGGCACTTTTTGTGTACAGGTTTCGGAGTCGCGTGCTTCGGTAGTCAGGGAAGTGCTCGTGGCGACTTTAATTTCGTTCTACGATTGAAACGGCGAAAAATATAAAAGTGAAATTTGCCGCATAGTCGCGTAAATAGAAACAACGAGGCGTTACTATTCGACGAAACAAACTGTACACGAAAATAAAAAAAATTACGATAAATTCGGGCCGGATAAAGTCTCATATTTATCCGTAGTAACTACGCGTAGAGTCTCCTTGCATAGAATGCCGTCCTCTTCACCCATTCCATTATTTTCAATTACAGTTTTGCCGAACGCCGTAAAGAATAAAACAACGGAACGTGATTATTTATAGACGGAGTTTCTCGAGTTGTATTATTATTTTGGATTAAAAAAGCGATTCCGTATTGGTAATTTATTGCCATAATCGACGAACGTTAGTTAAATATACAAACGTCGATTAACTCGAAAACGCAATTTTAATACGAACATTTCCAATGTCGACGATTTCGTTACGTTTAGGGAAACTATACCGAGACGAACGAGTACCGTGTCGATTAAAGTACGCCGAATGCGTACGATTTACCGTGGGATAAAAAGCGCGTGTAAATAAATCATTCGAGCGCTCCATTTACGCGATAAAAACGCGTACATAGACAGAATAATCGCAAAAACAATACGTCGTAATAAAACCGTTCTTCGTTTCGTTCAGTCTAAAAGTAATATAAAATATTAACTTTACAAATCATACGTATCCGTCCGTACATAGTACGGAATGTGTATTGTTATTATTTTACATTGCGTATTCAGCGCGTAGAGACAATTACTACAATATATTGGACGTGTTTTTTTTTTAATTATTTCGTAAGCGTTGTACCGGCCTCGTTGAATATGCATCAGGTCAGTTTTTCGAAGAAGTAATTTTAACATTTTCGTCTATTTCGTCGGACGTTCAATATTACGGTCGGACGCTTACATCATTACCGTGATTTACTGCCTTCGAATAATATTCCCTCGCTATCTGAGGATGTTTCATACATTTAGTAAGTACCGATTAATAGCGTGTCTACGTTGTGCACAAATCGTAGGTAAATTACGTTCGCAATCGTAATAATTCGGTACGGAGCCGCAACGTCGACATACGGGCGGTTATTGGCGATACGTTTTTGCCAATTGTTCGAAGTGGATAACGGTCTTTTTTCCCTTTCGTATTTATTTTTCAATAATTTTCGCAGTTTTACGGAGCTACGAGTTGTTTGTTTTACACGCGCGGTAAAAGTCGACACACAAGGCTGACCGTCCCTTACGGTGTGCAGGAAATAACAGCGTATATATATTTTCGGGCGATAAATATTGTTTCGTTTAAACAGTATCGCAAATGTCGCGTGAACTTTGGTGTTTTCTATTTAAACATTTTTTTTTCGACGACTATTCGTTAAATTTACCCTACATTGTGTCAACCAGTTGATTTACGATCGTGCGTAAATGGTCGCGGCACTCATTACGTGATAATAAACGAGTACGCAAAACACAAATTTACGGTACAAGTGATCATAATGTGAGCTGAATACTAACGATTACGTTGCGTCCTCAAAAGGTTAATAAAAAAAAACCCGATTATCTACGTCGAACGCTGAAGTGACAACGTGACATAATAATACGGATAATCCGAATAATCACGAATAACTAAATATTATTATTCGAACATTAATAACTTTTATATTTCGTTTTTGTTTTTATATTGACGGATTTTCTCTCGTTCCGTGTCCTAATTAATATTATTCGCGCGCGGATAAAGCAGAATAAAATTATCGTTAGTAACTTAACGTCTATATTTTCATCTTGACCGCAATTCTTTTACCGTTAAAGAATTATGAAAGTTCGACTAAATAAAACTAGAGAACTGACGTTTAGGAAATTTCGTCGTAATTTCCGATTCATTGTTATAGGTACGCGTGAATCATACGGGAGCGCAAATATTTCTATTAGAGTATTTAGAATATTATTAAAACAGTTTTTAGTACGGTATTCGAAAGGTAAATTTTAAATCGTTTACTGGCGTTAAAAAATTTTCAGTTGTTTTGTTCACGCAATGTCCTCGTAGTTTTTAACAATTTCGAATAACGTTTCGATTAGTTTTCGAAAACAAGAGTTTGAATTAAGCGCTCGCAAAATATTACCAATTGTCGAAACGTAATTAAAAACGAATACGTTTCCGAACGATTTGAACGCCGTAACGATTCCAATCGATACGGTGTACCGGTCGCGGCTAGTAAGTGAAACGTATTTTCTTACGAAATACTCTTCGCCAATCGAAACGACAGAACTAAAAACGTCATTTCGAATCGTCTACGTGGTATTCGTATTTACGTGTTTTCTCGTAGCGTTATTAAACGCGCCGTTACTGGACGCGTTAAAGCACAGGGTTCGAAAAAATCGTATTTCGCGAGACCGCGGTAACCTCCGACGTTCGGCTCTTTTTCAAACAGTTAAAAGTCGACGAAAATGCCTAAAACGAAAAATCCGCGTCGATCCGTTTTAACGACGACAATTTTCGGCCTTTCGTACCGGGAACATTACTTGGCGTAGATTACCCGCGTTTACCGATATTTCAGCCGGGACTATCTACCCGCTGCCGGATGCACGCGATCGCCCGTACGGAAAGTTCGAGAGCCAACAACTTTGAAAACGACGCAATGGACCGTGGCGTTTTAATACCGGAACCGAAGAAGAACGCCTCTCCGGCGTATTAACTAACGCGTCTTCGCGGCCCGGCCGTACCGGTAACGCGATTTGCGCGACACATGTCCCGGACCCGCCGTTTTACGCGGCGCCAATTGTCGTACGACGTGAAATGTCGCGTCGTCGGCGGTGGTGGTGGTGGTGGTGATTGCGGCGGCGGCGGGCGGGCGGGCTTGTGGGTGAGAGGACGAAACAACTATCCGTAAGAGGGTACACCAATAAAAGAGCGGGTTGTTACGTTGGAAGGGGGATCGCGTTCATTATAGAAATAACGAACGATCCTGAGGACGGTGGCGGTATACGGCGGAGTCTCGTACTATAGGACCGTGGTGGTGGCCTCGGAGCAGCTTGGTCAGCGACCGTGTGGCTGCGCTACTATCCAACCATTCATCGATCCGCGGCGGGCCCGCCACGATATATATGCACCCGTGCCGCGGTTGATCGTCGTCAATCGTACAGTTCGCGTTCCGTCCGCCGGGTCGCCGAAACACTCGCGCCGCTCGTCGCGTCCGTCCGCCCGTCTTCGACGGTCTCTTCGACGTCGGGAGCCTACCGCGCGACTATCGCCGGAACGTCGCGTGATATTCCCACCGCCGTTAGGTACGTGCCCGGCAATCGTCGTAAAATCGAACCCGACTCGTTTTCGTAAAATAACGCTCGCGTCATAATGCATTTTATTTTCGCAGGACCACGTGCCGGTTTCCGCACGTGTTGACCACCGACGAGCGACTCGACTGCGCAACAAGTGGGCACACACTCGTCCGTTCGCCCGGAATCTTCGGATTCCGAACGTCTACAATACGTACGTACGTATTTACACATTTATTGTTTACGATCCGCCGAGTCGTTATTGTACCGCACATAAATTTTGTTTAACCGCTACCCCCCCCCCACACATTGTTCCGGGTGCCGGCCGAATTTCGGCGGCGCAGCCACCCGCCACTCCCCCCCCTCCCACTACGTCGGCGTTTCCAATGAAATAACAATACGGCGTTTTCCACGTCCTCGTTACACGTGTACACATCTCGCCCGTTGATATCGCGGTCGTCACGATTGATACTACCGCTACGATCTCCGCCGCCACCACCGTCACGAACACCACCCGCAGCTTAGTGCCCATAAGGTCGGCGGCGGCGACGGCGGCGTCTCCTATAACTTCGGTGATAACGACGACGTCGTACCTGCCGAATTTAGACGCGATCCATAGACGGACGGTGACGGTGACGTTGATCAGAAGGAAGCCAACGGAAACTACGTCGACGATTATAACTACATCGTGGGTAACACCGTCGCTGACGGCTACGCCGAAAACTACAACTACACCGACGACGAGCGCGGGCCGCAAACCATTGCCGGCCGTCAGTGGTAGACTCACGCCGCCACCGTCTTACGAAGTAGCATGTCAGAATTTGCAGTCTTCGCCAACCCGTCAGGCGACGACGGCGGTACAGGGTCGTTCAACGACGTACCAGCCATTTTCGAGACAGTCACGGTTAGGAGGATTCCGTCGCCCGTTCCCGCCGAACCTGATGAGAACGCAGACGTTCCGCCCGCAGCAGTCCCAAACATCGGGCACGCACCAAGCGCTCCGGATTCCGTCGCGCGCAAAAGAGCAACGGCCGTCCGGATCCGTTTTCCGACCACCTCTGTCACGGTAAGCTCGCCACGTTCGACATTCTCCGTCGCCAAGGAGTACGAGATGGCGATGAACCCAAATGGGGACGGGCATATTTTGATCGCGGGACGGGCTTTCGAGCCGAACGAACAACCGCCGGCAAACGGTGGTGGCGACGGCCCGGGAATTAACCCTCGAACGGACCAGGAACGAGACAACGGACCGCCGGTTGGTAATACCGCTGAAGACGCGAACGCGGCCGAAGGCGAGGTTGCTCCGGAACAGCCGAAGGACGACGACGACGAAGACGACGACGGTACGACTATCGCCAACGACACGGTTTCGCCCGGTGAGAATTATAACGGCGGTTGGTTTTCCTGGTTTTACAACCTGATCGTCGGTTTGATATTGTTTAATTGCCCGTACAAGGCGAACCTGGACGCGGTACCGACATTCGACTCAGCCGCTAGCGCCACGGACCAGGCTCGGTTCCCTTGTTGCCTCATGCATTTCTATAAATATAAATTGTCGAAAACGTGGAACTCTCTGTTTCATTCCGAGACGAACGAACAGAGTGGTTCAAACGCACCGCACGCGGAGTCCGAGGAATTTAATTCGTCGGGCGATCGCGAATGTTCGTGCGTTCACTACTGTAGAGACCCGGAATATTACAGATATTGTAATAATTCGCGTTTCGGAAGGTACCGATTCTCGTCTACGGAAAATTACCACGCGGACCCATACAGCGATCCATTTTTCGATCAGTACTTCGAACGCGACAGGTCGCAGTCGCGGTCGAGCCGTACACGACCCAGGCGCCGGCCCTCCCGCGGCGCGAACCGCAGGACACAAAGCCAGTCCGACGGCAGACATCAACAGACCCCGCAGCAGCCGTTTAATTTGAAACTAAAAGGGTTCGTTCAAGTTGTGCAAAACCCGAACGATGGCACCCGACCGATGGAGACCGGTGTGACGGGAGATTGGAATTTGGACGTGCAGAACGTGGATAAAAAATTAAAGATCAAGGGCTCCGTCGTCTTGGATATTCCCAATCCAACCCAACAGTGGAGCGCCCAGACAGGAAATACAATCCCGACACAAGGTAACGACGCATCGGACGAAACGGTTTTGGGCACTTCGACGGACGGTAGAAACGACGGTGATTTAAACGCGGCTAAAAATGATACGGGCGCGGAAGGCGAAAATCGTAGTTTATTGGTTGACGGCGAAAATGAAAATAAAACCGAAAACGCGGGTGAATATCAAAACGAGGACCTAGTCGATGTCGAAAATGAAAACCAAAAAGAGGTATCCGACGACGAGGGTGATGGAAACGAAAATGACAGTTCAGACGACAGCGGAAGTGACGACCAAACGCAGAGCACGGCCGAAGACGAAGATGAAAACGAGTTAGGCAATTTAGACGGGTACGCAGGTGAAAATGAAAAGGGCACAGTGGAGGACGTAGGCGAAAATCGAAACGGGATTTCGGACGAAAACGTGGATGAGAGTCAAAATCAGAGCGCGGCCGAAGACGAAAGTGAAAACGAAAGAGATCACGAGGACGTAGGCGAAAATCAAAACGAGGTATCCGACGGAAACGTAGATGAAAACGAAATAAAACGCCCGAGCGAAGACGACGGTGAGATCCAAAAAGACAGTTCAGACGGGCTCGTGGGTGAAAAGCAGGACGCACCGTCTGCACCAGACGCGAAGGTAAGTGGAAAGCAGAAGAGCTCAGCAAAGACCGAAGGTAAAAATCAAAAGAAAAAAACGAGCGATGTTAAACCCATCCACTACTTGAAAATTGAATTAATGTAAATTTTTGTATCGGAAAACAAATTGAAGTTTAATGGTAGGATATGTTTTTACATTATCATTTAGGTAAACGTAATGTTTTTAAACTTTACTTCATTTTATTTTACGGTATATCATTAGGCGCGTATTTTTAAATTAAACTTAGTTATATAATATATATTATTGTATTTTATTATTAAGCAGTAGGCGCTAAATAACGTTTAATTAACATTTGTATTATAATTATTCCGATAAGTAATTGTAAGTAAAATAAGTAATATTATTCCGATGATTAATATTATAACGAAAATCGCGCGTAGGTTTTGTGCGCGTGAACGAGCAAATGTCGTGTAGGTTGTACAATGACGATCCATACGGGTAGAAAAAAAAATATACTCGAGGGTACTCGAAGATGAAAGTAGACTAAATTAAAATAAGTAAAAGAAAAAATCGTTTATTACCGGTTTCAGTTGTTTCTACAATTTTTAAAAATAATATTTTAAAAAAACGATACGCTCTCGGACAACTTGTGCACCGTTTAAAACGGCGCTATGCTCATTGAAATTACACGTTTTTAGACGTTCTCTTTTCAAAAAAAAAAATCCTTCATATCGTATATTCAAAAACGTACAACCTACTATTTATAACTATTGATAAATTACGTTTAGATGTTTATAGCCGATACGCTATTAATTAGCTTATTAATTAATTATTTATAATAATTACGTTTTAAGTTTTAAAATTAGTAAGGGCCCGTAACAACGTGAATAGCTACGGTTTAGTCAACCGTTTTACAAATCGAAATTTTCTCCAAGTTCCGATTAGTCGACCGCGAAACCGAAACGGTAAACAATTTCTTAATTAAAATTCGCCTTCCGCTTTCTCGGACGAACGCGAATCGTCGTTCTATTGCGGCGGTCGCGTTAGTCGATCGCGTTCTACCGTATTTTCTAATCGAACCGTAAAATACGTCCGATAATCGTTCCCGGCACACGCGGCTAACGTTACGCAAAACGATCTTCGCCCCACAGACGCCACGAACTCGCGTAAAATCTATTCAGACACATTCCGTAAAAACGGATACGAAATTTAATATCGCGCCGTCAGTAATACCGTAAGCGTCTTTATTCGCGTTCTTTTCCCACTTCTTCGCCTTTAATGAAAATAGATATCGCCATTATCCGCCATTATCCGCCGCCCGTCAATAAAATAGGCCCTATTATTATTATATTATAGTATTACGTATCGATAGGCTAACGTAAGTGATATTCGTTAAGTACACTTACACGGAACGGATACCGACGCCGGTACCGTCTTCCCCGTCGTCCACGCACGCCCCAGCCGGCACCGGTGTAACAAACACGCCGCGATCGTGACGTTCTTTTACGCGACGTACGCGCGCCGTTCCGATTGTATTCGGCGGTCACGGGCGCGTGTCCCGCGCGGTAAATCCCTGGCGCGTGTCTACCCGACACGTTTCGATTTCGACAATTCAACGGCGCGCGTCGTTTATCCTTTCGGTCCACGTACTCAATTGTATATCCCACCGGGGGACGCGAGAGGGTGAAAAAAAACCAAAAACGTCGCCACCGCCGCCGCCCTATCCTCGCTGATCGAGTCGCCGCCGTCGCGGTACGACGACGGACGCAAGCGCCGTCACGCCGAAATTCCGCCCGTCCGCGGCGCGCTCGTCGTCGCTCGTCCGACCGTTTCATTGTTCGCCTCGTGGCACGCCCGGACTGAAGTCTCGACGGCGGCGGCGGCAGCGATTGGTCACCCCGATTGCGTTCAACGTCAACCCGTCGACGCACCCCAACAACAAGCTGGCACCGCCGGACGAGACCGCCGTACCGGCGGCGCCGGTACCGCAACTGACGCTGTTTCGCACGGTCCTGCTGACCGTGGTCATCGTGTTCGTCATCGTCGTCCCCGTGATAGTCGGCGCCTACACCATCGCCGTCGTCCTGAGCGCCGAACTGTACGCGTTGCTGAGCGTCGTCCGCGGCTCCGCCGGCGTCCTATTGCGTCACGTCGTCGCCAACTATCCCGTTACCGTGTGGAACGCCTTCGTCGGCATCGGCCTGATCCTGCTGTCCGTGGCCGTGTGGTGCACCACCACGTTTCGCATCCAAGTCAACTACGACGTGCAACAATCGTGAATCGCCCCGCGGTTACCCCGACGAGACGATCACCACAGCCATGACCACTGTCCGGACACTGGTAAAACGTTCGGTTATATTTCCGATCGAATTTTTTCGAATGTTTTCTTGAAAAACAAAAATTTCGTTTCGCGGCAATTATTGTCGTCATCACGTTTCTCATTCGACGGTTAATTTCACGAGCGCTCCCATTCGCACCGTCGTACACCGGCAATTGTCGAAAGAGCTAGTCTCGTACGCGTATACCGTCGTACCGGGCTCGTAGTAATGGTGTCGCGTCATCGCGTATTTTTGTTCGTATTAGTTATGTAGTCATATTTAGCGTTAATCTTCGTAGATGTAGGAAAGACACAAAAAAAATATAAAACACGAAACACAAAAAAATCTATAAAAAATAAAAACACAAAAACATTTTTTTTTTTAGTATGTAGCGTAGTTGCCCTACGGATTTATATTTCATTCTTTTTAAATTTAGATTTAGTATTATTATTCCCTAGTTTTTAGTCAGCTTAATTAGTTAGAAAATTAGTTAGCTAGTAAATTAGTTAGTTAGCATATTAGCAAACTAGTAGATTAGTTAGTTAGTAAATTAGTAAATTAGTTAGTTAGTAAATTAGTAAATTAGTTTGTTAGTAAATTAGTAAACTAGTTTGTTAGTAAAATAGTAAATTAGTTAGTTAGAAAATTAGTTAGTTAGTTAGTGTTTATTTCTATTGCTCTCCAATTACATTCAATAATATCCTTTAATCTACTCCCGTTTGAAATTCTCATTTTCGTTCGCCCGTTATTTTAAAGATTTTACGATTACTACAAAACTACATAAACGTAACGAGTTCGAAAGGTTTTTCGTGTTTTAAAGTACAAATACAGGTTACATTAAGTTCAAATTGTTCGCGCTTCAATTTATATTCACGTTAATATTCACGTTAATCCGTCGATGTTTAATATTTTTTGTAATACCATGTAAAATACCTAATTGATTTACGATTATTTACGTTTATGTGCACGCTCGTGTATTTGTACGAGCGTTTACGATTCTGTCGATGTAAATTTCCCATAGACCCACACACACACACACACACACACACACACAAATACATAAATCCATAAATATTTATACATACACACACACACACACAAATACCTTTCGTTCAATCAATTATAATTTATACACATCTAATATGTTTTGATTCAATAAAATTTAATAATGTCTCTTCTGATCCGGAAAAATAGACGTTTTTAATTATCTACCTTATATCCTCAAGTGTATACACGGCTATAAACGTATATCACATATATTATACGTGTTGTGATAATGGACGAGGACCACCTGTGGTTGTGAGACTTGCATAACATCGTCGACGGAACGAGTGTAATAATATTATTATATTCGGGTGGGTATATATATATATATACACTCATCTAAAAATAGATATATATATATAGAGAGAGATAGAGGACGTTTTCAACTTAATCGGTCGGCGTGGTTTCTGTAGTAAGTAATTACAGGCGTAATCGTCGACGAATGGCGTCTTCGTTATTTCCATTACGCGACGTGTTTGAACAGTGTTTGTTCGGACAAAAAAAAAAAACCACCGACCGAACCCACCGCGTTCGGGACTGGTAGAAATACGGTTTGTACAGGTATCGTTTTGAAAAAAATCGTTACGCCAGACGTATAATTAAGGTACGAACCGGTGAAATATTTTTCGACCGAAGGGTATAAATACACCCTGTGTGGACACCTCCAGACGGGTACACGCGTCTGTACACGGACCGTTTTTATCGAACGTCGGAAAAACGATTTATATCTTTTTCTCCGAAAGAACGACGTATTTTAACGCCCTCGTCGAAATATATAAAATAATTATTCGACGACCGCCGAATAGTTCGTGTTCACGGTACATTAAAGTACAATCGTGAGTACGTACGAAAATGTCGTCGGAAATAAATCTGCCCAGAAAAAATTGCTCGTCGTCGTCGCTGTTCGTTTACTTATACGTCCGCCAATTATCGTTATTTTCACTGTCTGGCGAAGGTAAATTGTATATCGTTGCGGCGATCGAGACGACTGATTACGTTAACGACCGTAAAAAACGATTGTACGTATAATCGAAATAATAAAACGCTAGCAAACGGTAAGTAAAACAATTTTCGCGATTTATTAGTTACAGGATTTTGACACGCGTGAAGTGGTGGCCGTTTCTGCGCACGCTAACTTAATTCTTATTGATTGCAAACGTCAATTATCGATTTACGTATATTTGTGCCTATTCGTCCGTCCCCGACATAAATAATTTTCATTTTGCGACAAATTTCGTGAAATATAAAAATATAAAAATAAAATTTGTAAATTAATTATACTTTTAAAGAAAGTTACCATACGTATAAAAAAAGTATATTCAAAAAATATTTTAATCTTTTTGTTCTCGACAGTAATAAAAACAATACAGACTAACTGTACTAAAACGATGCTTTTTATTATTATTCCGTCATTGAACAATATTTTAATACACAGACTGTGAAATCAAAGTTAAATAATATTTATTTGCCTAGTAAAATTATACTATCGTAATTTTCATTTTTATTCGTACTTTGCTAATAAAGTTTATAGAAAGGTCGTTCACGATATTTTTTTTATTTTGGGGAGGGGAGCTTATAACTACCAAGACTGCGGGGCTAGTTTAAATCGAAAAAAAATTAAGCTTACGCATACGTTGTCATTTGTTGGAAACTATTGAACTGCGAAAATTGACAATTTTCGTATCGACCGAAAGGTCGTAATTACTTTTTTAAATAGTTTTCAATTTTTACATAAATTAAGCGATTATTATACTTCGGTTATGCGCTAAACATCGCGTATTGAGTTCAGTACGAATGTCGTGAGATTATTTAGACAATAAAAAAAAAAACTGTCATTTGGTTCGTGGGTCAGCGACGGATTTGAACGTAATGTCATATTTATTATAAGTTTTTCTCATATTCGTATAACTCTACCGTAAACGCTGACCTGGGTATAGAATCGTAGTTCGATTCCCCGTTGAGAAGGCAATATGGTCACGGTAGTTCTTAGGCACAATAATACAACATTAAAATATAACAGGGACGGGCGTAGTATTAAAAAAAAATGTATTACGGAAAATGTAATAAATAATAATAATAATAATAATAATAATAATAATAAATAATCACATCGCAATATTTACGTTAGTGTGATATGCGCTTGTATGTATATATATATATATCAAAAGAATAACGAACGTAAGTACACGTATTTATATTAATAAAAATAACGTCGATATGTATTATAAAACGCAAATAGTAGAGTCGTATTAATTTATATTTTCGATTTTTTTTTCTTATAAAATTCTTATTTTTCTTAAAATAACAATCGTTAATAACCGAATACGTTCTAGTACACTTTTTATTTCGAAAACGCGTTTTTTTTCTAGATTCACGTAGTTTATCAGATAATCGTATAATCAACGTTACGATAGGTTTAATTCGAACGTTAGCGGAAAGTGAACAATATTTTCGCCGTCCGTTTAAAAGCGACAATCGTTAACGCGTTGTCGTCGTAATCGTGGAACGTGAACGTTTTCGAAGTACGGCGAGATCGTTCGCCATACTTATTATCATTACGTGTGTCCTTCACGGGGAATTGGTTGAATTCGTTCGACGACGACGACTCGCGATATCGCGAATATACGCGACTCGTATTATTCGGTACGATCCGTAAGCACACGTCGCACCCATGTACAGTTTTACGTTTCTCGCGCACGCGCCACCGTATAAACGAACGAATTATGTCGGGAATTAACCCCTGCGTCGCTATCACTTTGGCGCCTTAATGTAGTC
Source organism: Geopemphigus sp. TES_GeoC_2020 (assembly GCA_025469175.1). Taxonomy (NCBI): domain Eukaryota; kingdom Metazoa; phylum Arthropoda; class Insecta; order Hemiptera; family Aphididae; genus Geopemphigus; species Geopemphigus sp. TES_GeoC_2020. Next base: position 7,372 of record JAIPRN010002760.1, on the reverse strand, counting down.
GCATCGACGGCAGCAACAATGCCGGTAGTTTTGACGTTTGACGAATTGTAAACGCGCGTACACTCGTCGAAAAAATTAAAACGCTCGTATTTACGCCGGTAGACGAACAGGCCCGTGGTGGGTAAAGCCACCCATGAGTACCCGAAGCGTACACCCGGGCGGCGTTAAACTTTCTGGAACGAATAATAATTAACTTCTTCCGATCGTTTACGCGTACCTTAAAGACCAATTAAAAACCTTATAGTTAATACTCGTCCCCGATTATAACAGACGTATCGTTTCTGCGATCGAAATCTTTCGAGTCGTGTCGTCTACCCGACGGAAAAGAAAATGGGTCGTGTAATTTGTTTACAGGTACAATACTTCTTACGCGTCCAGGTATACCAGCGAGGTTTGTATACCATTGTTATTTAAGCTTTTGTTACCATACGAGAAAACAGGCTGAAATAACTGTGGTATGGGAACTTACGCGTCCACGCGGCAACTTTGAAGGTGAAATTAACAACGACGTCGTTTTTCGCGAAATATACGTTCGCAACGTATTTTTAAGGTTTAGTTTTTGTATGACGCGTTTAATATATTGAATATTTGCATTGTATAAATATCGATATAATTATTAATATTAATATTAGCAGTTAGGCGCGCACGTTACCGAAGCTAACTCGCGCGTTATATAAATAGTTAATATTAACCGATACCGCGCGTGTTCCGAAAATGAGGTTTGTATACACACAATAGTTCATTTAGGTTGAAGTATAAGGGAACCCAATAGCCATTTGTGTGTATAGAGACTTGCGTAACGGCTTCAAGAGAATAATTATCGTCGACGGTGCTGCAGACTTCCACAGCATTCGGTAAGTTGTGATCGCGAACGTACGCTAGCAATCTCGCGTTGTTTTACCGTATCGCGGAATTTCACGGCGATGGTTTGAAAACCTAAAATGTCGACGAAACACTCGATGTACTAACATGTCTGGCACGTTCAACACGAAGCTTGTCTGTAAATATGGACAATCGCGCTTTCGTTTCGTTTCGCTGTTTTTATTATTTTAGCTCGGTCGCGACGTCAATCCTGACACATATTATCGTTCAAAGTTCGATAGTATTGTATCCACTTCTGTAGTGGAAATAATCGTAATAGTTCCTTTCCTTCGCGCGACGATAAAATTTATAAACAATTTTAAAAATATTAAATTAAAAGTCGCGTAATTAATAACAATTATTGTTACTCCTGTTAGTCGTATTTGACGTTTTTAGTACGGATAATGTGTCGGTCCTTTTGTCGAACCATTGTTAAGCTCGCTCTACGTCTTATACGTGTTTCGCACATTGGTCGCACAACATTCGTACAAAGAACCCGAACGCCGGGGCAACGTCTCCACGAGTAAATTATTTTCAACGAAATACGCGCGCGGTATTATCACTTTACAATTATGGTCGGTACGAACATGAGAATGATTCGTAAACGAATACGATTAATTAAATTAATAATATTCAAATAAGGAACGAATATCGGCGACGTAAATCGCTTATAAATATTCGTATACGATCGCTAGGTTACGATAAAAAAATCATTCTATATACAAAAGTTGTTCTCGACCACCTTATAATTTCAGATATGTGCAACGTGTATATAACGAGTGTGTGTGTGTGTGTGTGTGTGTGTGAGGTTAGATATATACCGAACGCTTAGAAATGTTTTCTTAAAAACCGAGCACGCCATTGAGACGCGCCTGTGTCTACAATTGTGGTTGAAGTATTAGCACTGATAATAATGGTAGTGGCAATCGTATACAGACAGCAGTCGTTTATACAATAATGCGTGTCCGAATAGATACATATATAATATTTTATTTTGTCGGCGTCGGATAAGAGAACAAAAATATAATACGAAGGTAGCGAGGGTGGTTTAGGGTACCTGTACTGAAGCGGACCAAATCAAACAAACCGAAACGAACGACGAAGAAAGCCGTGCGCACAATGAAAAACACACATACACACTTGCCACACATTCTCGGCACAACTACACCTGCCGGAGAGTTCAATTTTATTATATACGACAGTTTACTATATACGTAGTTATTACGGTTAACGTATATGTATCTTTACTCGATGTTTCGTAAAAAAAAAAAAATAAAAACGTTTTCGGTCGAATATATTTACGCTCGTCAACATTCGAGAAAATGACGCGCGCCCCCGCGTATACGAAAGCAGACGTTAGCCTTGCGTTCCACCCTTGTTCAAACACATTAGAGCGTATAAAATAAAATAAAACGACTTAACCGCCAACCGCGTTTAAATTTTAATGTCGTCGGTGTGTCGCGGCTGTGATAGTTACGACGTAAAGTAAGTCACACACACGCACGCGCGCATAAATCCTACGTCGACGACGCGGCGAAGATAAATTTATCCTTACACGCCTTTGAACATCGTTAAAACGCGAATACGTACCGCGCGATATTCACGCATTTTACGATTTAAAGTAGCGGTTTTCAATATTTTTGTAAAAAATACTTCTCGTAAACATTTTACCACTCGCCGAGTCTTAAGTTTAAATAACATATACCGTAATTAAGACGTACATATACTATTCTCTTGCAAAAAGTTAAATCGAAATCATAGGAAATCGAGTTCCGTCCGCGTACGCGTTCTTATTTTTTTTATTAGACGACCTAGACAAAAATGTACGTTAAATAAGAATTCGTCCTTGACACGCGTAGGTATATGTTTAATTCTCGGGCGAATAGTAAACGGACGTGCCATCGTACTTTCTTTTCTGTACGAACATTACTCGACCTTTTTCGTTTTCTCTATATACATTGGCAAGCGCGGAAAATTTATATCTCGCCCGTCCATTCCTCGGAATAGCCCGCGCTGTTCTCATTTCGTTGACGTTTTACAAATATTTCTGTCGTTTTCCGACCATTTTTACGATAACGCTTTAAAAACGGCAACGTTTCTAACGTGGACGCTAATGTGTCCAGCCGCCTATGTGAATTCATCGTCGGTGCCATTATCGAAAAACATCTAAACGCCATCGTTTAATAAAATTCCGACGAAAATAGTGTACCGAATATTTCGCGGGTACTGTTTATTGACGGTGTTTTGAAATTAACGGTTACGTCGTTAAGGGAATATGCGTGTCGGTGGTCGAGAAGAAAGGCACTAGTAGGACTTCGTTTCCAAGGACAATCGAAGGTGTCGTTAGAAAAATATTTTCGAAACGACTAAAAAAATGCACGCCCGTTCGAAGGTCAACGAGAAAGACTGGTAGTCGGGTTCCAGGGGTGGACTACCCTAAATTTGAACGGGAACTAATTTGGTCAGCAACGGAGGGATACGGTATCAACCCCATTCCCGTAGCCTTGAACGCAATAAAAATATTATTAACGACGTCGCCTTATCTAACGATAATTATTATAAATCGGTCTTTCGCGATTGTGTCGCACCATTACGTTATTACGTCGACGCCGCCTGTGTTCGTAGCCGTGTCGGATGACCTACAGGTACGTCGTTTCTTCGTTAAGACCAACAACGATACGCGTGTTCCGCTATATCCCTTCGATTGTTGTTGTTTTTCTGAGTAAATATCGCGGCACGACAATTATCCGTTACTTTTTTTTTTGTTGAAAAAATACTCGCTACGTGTGTCCCTGTTATATTGTATTCGCGCATATAAGACCTAACCGTGACGAAATTGGCTCATTGGCGGTGAATCGTGCCCACAATAATATTACCAAGGTATAGCGTGTATCGTGCGAAAAACGCGTAATCCCTTTTTCCGCCATTTTCGATGCGCCTATTTTCGGTGTTTACTTGTTGGATCTCGGGGTCCTGTTATTCGGGTATTCCGATGTGGAGCGGGTTCCTCGAGTACTACACAAATCGCTAAACAATTTGTCCTATCGTCGATTAATCGACCACCAGTGTACGAAACGCGCGAACTGTTACTAATCGTATAGTATTGTTCGTCGTCACGCGTTCGACCGGTAAGCGATTATCGCCTTTAAGTCGGGTTCGTATTGGCGTTCGACGATTTATATGTTTTTCGAAAAAACCTTTTTTCGGTAGCCGGACCCGATTCGGTAGTTCCAGGCTCTTTTACCTGGGACTCGATTCGGTAGCACCTTTTTGGATAACCATCATTTACTAATCGACGACAATGGCGTATTCGCCGGTTGCTCGGACCCTTGGGCTCCGGCGACGGTAGCGTCGACGGCACGTTCCCGTCGTTCGTCGTTATTGTTCACGTACGCCGTGCGCGCGTATTATTCCGTGACCGTATCGTACCGTACGGTAATGGCGGCGGAGACTTAAACGCCGCACGGCGCCGGTGCCGTCACATAAATCGTCTGGCCGGCCGGCCGGTCCGTTATTGCGTTTCCGTTGGACGGTGCGCTACGCGTGACAACGTGCGGCGGAGAAACCGAATGAACACGGACGGCCCACGTATCGGAATATTTTACGTTGTTGTAGGCGCGCTGTACACGGAATGTACCGGCCGATAGAAAACCCCCGCCGGTGACGTGTATTTAAAACGATCGAATATATATATCGTAAAATATATATTTTTATACGCTCGTCGTATTGTTAAACGTCGAATCGTATTTTAATTCGTGTCGTGTAGCGATTCGATTCGTACATATTTGACGTATTCGAACGTACACATACAGATGGCCGAAATGTGGCCAGAAACTACGGGTGTTTTGCGCGCGATAAAACGTTGCCGATCAGGTGGAAAGACGAACGTTATTATAAAACAATGACATCACTCGCAAATGCTGTATGGATCGGAATGTGGGACAGTAGACGAGAAAGCAGAGAACAACGGACATGCGCGACGGACGCGAGAATATTAAGGGAAGTGACTCGAAAAGATTGAGTACGAAACGAGTATATAAGATGTGGCATATAGAAGTGGTTTAGGCGGCTGACAACACGCTAGAGGAGAATAGACAGAGACGGGTCGGGTGTGTGTTTAGGAATGAAGAAAGTAACAAAAGTACCGGAGGTGAATGTTTAAGGGGAAAGAGGAAAACCAATCGTATGATGTAATGGGGAGGGGGTGGCTGGTGTGCCGGAAAATTGGCGTAATAGCGATAAATAAGAGTAATAATAGGTTTATCGAAATTTTAATTTTCAACAAGGGTCGTTGTGGTTCGACGGACCGTTTTGAAACCGCGTAGTTAGTGATATCTATAAATAGAAACGAACGTACGTTTTAAATTCCGCCGTTACTGATATTACATTCGATCAATTACGGGAATTAAACGTATATACGAATTTTTTTTTTTTTTTGAACGGATATTTCTTTCGTAATTTATACGCTTGTTTATAAAATGTGTGCGGCTTAAGTTACGAGTCAAAAACCAAAAATCACGGAGGATACTTTCCTACCCCGTAAATTTAATAATATTAAACCGTATTTAAAATTAATATATTATTCTCTAAAAAGTTATAATAAAAACATTAATTATAACAATAATTAATAACGGTTATATTTTATAGAATAACAATTATGCATATTTATTTATTACAAATATGTTTTACGCGCAAGTCTTATAATATAAATCGGGCGAATGGTAGAAAACAAACCTTTACGAAATAAAACAGCCCTAAAACGTCGGTCAAAATGATTAGGGGTTTTTTTTCGGCAAATTATTTATTATTATTTTCGTAATTTATTTAACGCGGTTTTGTTAACGTACGTACTTTTGACATTTGTAACTCGTATATTATATTTTTTAGCGTACAATCTGTAGTAAGTTTTTGAGTAGAATATATGTAATATTCCAAAAGTTGCTCGTTTACCCACACATCTGATACGTGTAGACTAAAAATCTAACACACGTGCGACGAATTTATATATTGTACGCGTAATTTATGGATTGTATGTTTTTTCAGCGGTTTTCACATAAATTACGAAAAAGCTAAAAAAAAAAAAATATTACAGTAAACTATTGGATGATATACATTATTTTTCACGTTATCCGCTTTAGTTATTTACTTCTGATATTCCATAATTTATGCCTCGACCGTTTATTATAAAACTAATTTGAATATCTAAACGGACGTCGGACGTTTTCGTCGCGCTCGGTTTTAAATATTTACGTAATATACGTCCGTCACGCGGAATTTCGTGAAATCTGTTTTCGGGGACACCGTAGAAATGTGTCCGTTCGTTGGCGCGTGAGAAACCGGTCGTTTCAATTCCCCGTCAACGTCGTCCGTGTAGTATAATCGTTTTTATATCCCTCGACGACCTGGGGTCATTAATAATGGACCCGAAAAATGACTAAAAACCGGTCCAGACTGTAATTATTCTCCAGTTAGCCGACGCTGAACGTACTGTCGAAAATAGGCAGGTATTTTTGTAATACGTTCGATTTACCTCGCATTATATAGTCGCTTGTGTTGATGGAGTCGGTGCGATACACTTAAAAGACTACGATCTTCGGGATAAATTCGTTTTCGACAACGGGGAAAAAACGATAAATTAATTTAAAAAAAAAAATACGTTTAATTAAAAACCGTTTGTCGGTGGCGATCGTTAAAAGAAATATGAAAATTTACCAATATATTCGGAAGGCCCGTTACGTAATATACGACCACCGATATAGAAACGCGAACGAACTTTCGGGAAACTCCGAATAAAGCGAAATGTTCGTTAAATAAACAACGAACTTCGTATTTTCACAACGGTTAACTTTTATTTCCCCATATGATTTCTCTTCCCGACGACGTTTGTCTCGGTGTACGAACAACATATTGTATGGTCTATTGTTCCGAATCGCGTACCGTATTTATCCGCACCCGTGCGACACACGGGCGCGCGCTCGCCGACGTCGTTTAAATCGAATGTTTGATTACGTACAAATTGTTTCGGTACGCGGGAAATTCGTTTCGTGTTCCGCAACATCGGTCGAATTTAATTATATCGGATATTTTCTCGATACGCGTATTCGCGTAGTGATTATCGTTGTAGTCGATATTTTATTGAATATTCGGTCGTCGTTAACGGTAAGACGGACGACGCGATTATAACGATTTTTTTCGAAAACGACGTGTTGGATAAATAAAGTCGTTTTAAATACTTACCTGTAAAAAATAAAGGAAGACAATTTTTCGTTTCGCTTATAAAGTCCAAAATATCGCGTGAAATCGTTCGAAATTCCAGTAACGCTTTGTCGAAAAATAATTCAAAGTGATTATCACCAACCGCTGGCCTGTAACACGATGGCTAAAAATAAAATTATTTATTTATTCTCCGCAAAATAGTATAGGGAAATTATTATCGTGGTCGAAAAACCGGCGGCGGTCTTAATAATAAATAAAAAAAAAACACGCCGGCTCGTGTAAGTATTTTCTTTCT
>JAIPRN010002759.1:0-17827 GCA_025469175.1 Geopemphigus sp. TES_GeoC_2020 | reverse complement strand
CCAGGCGTCCCCGCCCTCTCCCTCCCAAAAAAAAAAAAAATAATAAACGTTCCTACAAAATATTACGCCTCCGCCGCGACTTAACGCGGCTAAATCAAATATAATATAACCGATCGCGCGTCCGCCGGACGACGGGAATAATAAACGCACGTCGTCCGATCGTCGTTACTTACAGTTTCATCCGAACAGTAATAATATAAAACGTCGCCCTCCCCCGACCTTATGCATCCTTCGTCCCGCGTGCGTACACTCGGCATATGGACGCAAGCGAAAGACTACCGTCACCCCGCGCCTCCCGTTAACCCCCCCCCACACACACACATCCATGTCCCTATCCATCCTCCGACCAGCCGGCAGACCGGTGAAGTCCTCGTCGCTGGGAGCGAGACTTGACGGCGCCCGTCGTCATCCCCGTCGCGGCTGCTGCAATCGTCGCGTGCGCGATCCCGCGCTAGATTCTCCACATCGGAGGAGCGTGATCGTACGCGCGTCGCCCGCCGTGGTTGACGGGGACAACAGCACGACGCTGTCCCCGGAAATACCTAAACGCTTTGTGGCGTGCGCGTACGCGCGCGCGCTCCAAAAGAAACGTGAAAAGAAAATGATAACACGAACAAAAAAAAATCGATATCCTTTGTCGTCCTCCGCGACAATTGCGATATCCTAACTCCCAGCATTCAAGGTTCCTATATTTAGCTAACATATGTACTAAGGTTCCTGTTTTATTATATAATATTAATTATAACGAAAAAAAAATTAATAAAAATTAATAATAATTATAATGAATATATATTATAATTATAATATTATGATAATTTGAGAGGAAAAAGTAAAATTAATATTAATGCTTTTTTTCTATAAATATATATATATATATATTTATATATATATATATATATTTTAAATTAAAAAAATACATAATAATAACGATTAACATTTGATTAATTATGACTATTTTAGTAGTATTATTTTATTATTATTATTATTAAACGTTTAAGGCAAAAACAATTATGAATGTATCATTTTACTATTAGAGTTATACGTGTGCATTGTTGGTGTTTTTGTTTCTCTTTTTTAACATTTTTTTTTTATTAGTTCGACATAACACACCGTACAACGGGTCTCCTAACTTACCTCCACCACCGTGTCCTCCCATACCCGCCACACCCCCGTCCCCTCCGTGTCCCTACTCTTTACCCCCTCGCAAACCGAACCATTCCGAGAGTCGAACCGTCGCGCGTATGCTTGCGAAACGGTAAAAACCACTAGATCCGACGAGTGGGCCGTCCCATAAACATATTATTCCAGTTGTTTTTTTATTTAATTTTTTTTTTACTATTTATTACGTTTATTTAGCTTATTAAGGACAAACGCAATACCGAGTTTTATGTATTCTTTTATTGATACTTTAATATTAACATCACCTATGTTATATATTATTATGTATTATTATTATTATAATTACTTAATTATTTGTACAACAATCATTATGATTTCTACGTTATACCGTCCTCGTGTATTAATTTTATTTGTCGTTTAGTCCCATCTCTAGAGCCCCGTTTTTTTTGTATCGATTTTCGTATATCGTTTTAATACCCTACGAAATACCCCCTCCTCCCCAACATCTACCCGCCTGTACCCCGATGTATTATCCTATTAAATGTATTGTCGTTCAACGGAAAAAACCCATGCGGTATCACACAATGTTTTACACGATTCTTGTATTAAAATTGTAGTCTACAAATTTGGTCTATACACGTGTTTATTGTTTTTTACCTAACCTTTACTATAAAATATAGTATATTTATATCAACTCCACCATTTATTCCTTCAAATAATCCTTTATAATCAAAATTCGTTTTGTACGGGCACGTTCGAATCTTGTGTTGGGGAACCGTACGAACGTTTCCGGTATATCTCCGCAAAATGCGTGAGATTGATTTGGAAAACGATTATAGAAGAAACGATTTACTTAAAGTACGAGTATTTCGGTCGGATAATAATACGTAATTTTCTATTCGTTTATTTCAGTATTATCAACCATATTTAGTTGAACGAGTATTGGATATACTCGGTTACGAGTCTTTTAATTTTTAACGCACATATACTCTTATTATACGGGTGCCTACAATTTATGATTAGTGAATATACCGCACATACCACGGTATGTGAAAAACGGTCCTTTACCGTTTAAAATCATATTTGGTCGTACGTAATATTCAAAAAAAAAAATTATCGAAAACAATATGAACACTTTAGGTGTCTACTGCGCTCAAAACCGCGAATCAATAACCCATTTTGTATAGGAAAAAAAATGTTCGTACGACAACGTTCGAACGCCATCTGTGCTTAGCGTCACTTTGACCAACGAATAAAACGCGATTTGGTTTTTCCGCGATATTTCGTTTATTTTAAGATCACGCGTAAACGGTGGTTTATGGTCATTTCGTTAACTGCACGAACGTTTATTCACTTATCAACAATATCCACCCATATTTTACGACGTATAAACGTTAAAAATGACGTAACATAAATAAAATGTGTATAATATATTTGCCGCCGATTGTTATACTAACCGATGCGACGTTCCGATAACCACAGGTACAGGTACGTATATATTGTTTATGAAATTTAATAAAACAGGTCGTCCGGACGTATACGATTTGTAAATATTAAAATTAAAAAATGCCCGGAGACTATGAATTTATCGACGTACGTGTAGACACTATAGAGACAAAAAGAACAATTTATCTTCACGGGGAATCGACCCAAACGCCGAGTACTTCCGCAACATGTTGACAAGCAAACGTTTAAAAAGGAACCTATACTCGTCCGTCCGATACATTTCATTATGTATTGTATTTTATACGTTTATATCTTTTATCCGTACAGAAATAGCGTATAGAGAAATAATAATCGAGGCGTCTTCGAAACTACAGGGTACCTCCTTTGTCCGAGTAAAGAACAAAAAAACGTGAAATTTTCAATATATCGAAAACTATATACATGCGACTTAAACCGGTATGTCCATGTGAGGATACAAAAACAAAATGATACGTTGACATTGAAAAACAACCATTATATTTCTCTAAAATAACGAACGTACGTGTAACAATACAGTGTAACACACATACACGTGGTGGTCAGCCAAGGGACTGGTACAGTAAACCTTTGTAAAGATATCTTTCACGATTTGTATTCACGTGTAAACTGTAGAAGTATATATCCATTATTATATATTATATATCACTCGCTACAATTGACTGCACTTATAGATACGAGGTTAAAATACAAAAACATTTTTATTTTAATCCGGGTAAAATCAAAAAATGAAAAACGTTAAGACGTACACGTGACTTAATTTTTGTGTCATTTTGCATCTCTGCCCCGCAATGTGAATTTGTATAACTTTTATTACAGATGACGAAAAAATCGAAGATAAACAAATAACGATTATATAAATAAAACGTATAATTTCATGTCTTATAAATTTTGTTAAAACACGTACGTGTATAATAGTCCAGTCACGCAATTATATTCAAACGTCAATACGAATCTTAAATTTGTTAAACGTAAACACGAAAACAAATTATTTTTGCGTAGTAAAGTTAACTTCATATTTTTTTTTATTACGATGATAAACGCTTAAAAACGAATATATTTGGAAAATTACGCGTTTCGACGTATTTAAAACAATATTTTTAACGCGTAATTTATATATACGTAAAGTAAATAAGCGCGGTAATTAAACGATTATTTTTGATAATTTACTGGTAAACGTTATTATTTTATTAAACGGTATTTTCGCTCGGAGATTTCGTGTTATTACTATTAACAGTATATTGAGAGACGTTTGGAATAATATTACCAATATAGATATTATTTCGGAGATATTTTAACCTAATTTCTTTACGTGTGTTCTACGCCCCAGGTCGTCCGATAAACTCGACGATTAATTTTTTCCATATACACACACACACACACACACACACACACACACGTCAACGCGCGCGGGTGTTTATAATATTATGTTATCGTACTATGTGTATACTGTACGTTGAGTCGATAAAAATAATAATAGTAATGCGCTTTACGATCCGGGTCAAGTCTGAAGTTACCATGGTGGACTTATTTTTCACACGGATGGATTTTTCGGTTCTTTTTGCGAACGAGTTCGACGGGTAATCAACAGGTGGTTTAGTGGCGGCGGTGTCCATAAAGAACAGATAACGCACGTGTATATAATAAAACGTCCCGAGACGATTTATATAGACATTATGAAAAAAAAAACGTACGGGTAGCGAGATACATATTATATAATTTATAAAACGCGTTTATTTCCGTGCGCGTCGAGCAAGACTCCGTTAATTGTTATTATCATTTTTTTTCCTTTCAAATCATAATTGTAATTATACGCGTATACTGCAATCATAGACCGCATAGATAATATATATGTTATATAAAAGTGTATACGCTACACGATGAGCATACAAGTATTATACGGAGAGGTCTGCCGCCGAGACAATGACCCGAAAGAGATCTAGAAAAAATTAAGCCCGGAGATCGTTCTGTGTGTGTAGATATAATTAGTGTGCCTGTGTGTGTGTGTGTGTGTGTGTGTGTGTGTATGTGTAATATAAACGTGACAAGAAACGCGGCGGCAGTGGTAATCGGGTTGGGGTGGGGTTCACTCTTTCTAACTACACCTTGTCCACACTCCGACGCCGGGTATAATTATTAACGTCGTCTTCGTTGCTCGCGCGCACAACTCTCGTATTATACATTTCGTCTTTTCTCTCTTCTGATTTTTTTTTCGCTTATAATTACGTCTAATTATATGTGCAGCGGTCACGATCCACCCTGCGGTTCATCTTTATATATATTTATACACACACACACACACACACATATATATACAACGCTTACAATCGTATATTGTACGTGCGTAGTGTATCGCGTAATATTTGTAGGATATCTGTGGATAAAGAGGGAAGAGAGAGTGAGAGAGAGAAAACGAGAAACAGCGAAGATATTATAACGCGCCACCTTTGTACGTTATCGATAATATCGACTGTCCCCGTCAAGCCTCGTATTGGCGACGACGAAAAGGCGAAGTTTTCGATAATTTTATTAGCCGACCAACGAAGGATTTTTAGGCGGATTCGACGCTTTTCCGGCTACGATTTCGATTTCGTTTCAACGTTACGCAGAAATCGATTTTTTCCGGTCGCTTGGAAATTCGTTCGTCGCGTACGTTTCGACGTTCGCAGCGCGAAATACACGGCAAGCGGCACGCCGCGTTCGAAAATTTCACAAACAATACGCGAGTATAATATACCCGCGTATACAAACTGTGTAAGAATGTGCGTACACGATATAATATCTTGGGTCGACGAGGGTGCGGTGCCGGGGCGGGTGTACTGTACGCCGTACACAATATATACCATACGAGCTTATACGTATAATATTATAAGTATTACAGTAATAATATTCTCGTATCAATCATAATCAATCACTGGCCTATCGACTCCGCCCCCGTTTTTCACCATGGTAACGACGACGACGACGACGACGACGACAACGTCGCCACCGCCGCCGCCGCCGCCAAGGCGCGAAACGTTATCAGTCTAAAGGCACCAAACCACGCAGGAATTGGGCGCGTTTCGTGTTATTAATAATAATAGTAATAGCGCAACATACGTCGGGCCGAGCCCATAAAGAAAGTAACTAAAACGAGCGCTCGCTTCGAAGAATAGGGTGAAATCGCCTTCTTTTCACTTTTTCGCCGTATTTCCCTTCTCCTCACTACCGTCTCATTTATATCCGAATCTTATCCACAACAGCGTATCCGTCACTACTATACGCGTGTGTTCCATTGACGCGACCCCCGCCGATACGCGTATCATCCTCTTCGGTCGACAGCACGCCGTGTTTACGTAAAATATAAAACCGCGTTTTTCCTTCCGGAAATGTCGAAGATGTACACCCACATCGTATACAATAACGTACAATATTCATACGCCATTCAACGATAAGTGTGTGTGTGTCTGAGTATGTATCGTCAACTGCATACCAACACTACCGATAAAATATATATACAGTTACCGTTGATCTAAAGAATTCGAGTGGTAACCAAGTAGTCCAAGTGTTTTTTCACCTTTCGTACGAGTTTCGAACCAAAACGACCACCGTCGGGGGTTTTGTACCTTATGTAAATATATTATATCTGGATATAATAATTTTGACGTGTATATATATATACACGACGTACGCGTAGAAATATAAAATATTTCGATTCCGTTTCGACGTTTTTGTTGATTGTTCTAGTTAGCAATATCGTTTATGTGATAATATGACCCGGGCGCGTGTATAATAATAAATCGATGTAATTGGATTAATATAAAAAAAAAAAAAAAAATACGAAATACGAGAGACCCATTACGGCATTACTACAAGGAAAAACGTACGTATATTATACGCGCATGTACACGTTATATTATCGAACGTTGGGCGTATAGGTTAAGCCTTTAAGGTTTAAGAATAATTTGTATAACGATATACACAAGCACGTAAAGTGGCAATTTAATTATGATTTATGTACGTCAATTTTGTCTCATTTTTATCCTTATATATATATATATAGGTATATATATATATTATACGATGTACGTCGCGAAGTAAAGCTCTGAATCCGCTTTTATTTCATGCAACAAGGTCGTTTGTATAAATTGTTGAAATTTCAAAGCCGTTGAAATTTTTTATCCGTCTAAACGGCGGAAGGAGTTGTAAATAGAGTCAAAAAGGAATGCGAGAAAAGTGTTTCAAATGTATATATATATGTATATAGGAACGTTTTTATAAACCTTTTGCGAAATAACCTTCTTATAGACGCGATTAAATCGTCGTATTCTCACATATCCCTTATAAATGCACAGTGTATATTACGAACACCTACAGCGTTAGCGTCGTACACAAAACAAACCGTGCGCGTTAATTATACGCGTGACTTTTTTAACAACCCTATAAACATTCTCCCTTTTATTCGGGTTTAGAGATTTACGAACTTTTCACGCACGATAATTAATCGGTATCGTAAATTAATTTGTAAAAACCACGCGTCCATGTTTTTAATTATCGCCCATCAGACATCGTATCGAGTTAATTCCATTAAAAATGATCCGTTTAATTAAAAAAAACCCTCCGATCCAATTTAACGTTGTTAATTTAATTAAGTCCCGTAACTGCCCACGGCCGTACAGAATATAACGCGTATTGCAAAATCAATTAGTTTTTTTTCCCGTTTAATCGGGTTCGATTGGAAATGACTATCCGCCAGAATACCCTCAAAAACCAGTCTGTCACAGCTAACGTGTATGCTAAACATCATATTTGTGCGGGCGTATAATATTGATTATATTACATATACACATACTCATATTATACGAGAAAGTCGGTTATAACTTGTAAATTATAATAGGTATTCGGGCGTGTAAAAATGTTCAATTTTGTGTATTATTATTATATACACTGTACAGGTTACAAATATACAATTTGTTCGTTACACACACTCGCATATGCCATAGACATACAATTATAAAGCAATAAAACGTATATATATATATTTGTGACATTTACACGATAAATTCTATAATATAATAGACATCGGTTGTGTCGATTATTGATCGAATTTAATTCCCAACTAGAGTAGAAATAATAACGTCAACAAACATCTACATTGTTTTCGACCAATTTTATAAGATATTTGAAAAATTCGTCGTAATTAAATAACATTTAAAAAATTTTTTTGTAAATTATTGAAACTTCGTGAAACAATTGATCTAGACAGAAAATTAAATTACATATTCCATAAATTATGATCAATTATAAACATAATTTGTTGTTATTGCTGTAAAATAACACGGAAATTATCGAACGTAACGTACTTTTATTATTGTATAAATTATTTGTATAAACAAAGCCTTAAAAATTAGATTCATCGTACCAGCCTAAAATAATCGTCTTGTGAACTACAACGAAACGAAGAAAAATTTTCGGTATAGGTTTACCTCGTATATTATATAACAAATTAATAACCAAAATAAACGACCTTCAAGAAAATTCGACATATACTATTTTTTGTCGACATACTGGTCCGTGAGTAAGAAAATGTCGGTGGCCAAGAGTCGCGGGAAACTTTTGGAGGATCACTCCTAAGAGTAATTTTTTCAGATTGGCGAGATCTATACGGACAAAAGAGATAGGCGTAAAAAGTAAACGTACGCGTTAAACGCGACGTCGCGCGGAATTTAAGCTGACGTTTAGAATGTCCGCCGTAATATCAACGGACGGGAAGACCGTCCAACAAAACCACGGGCGGTTAACGAAAGTTCGTTATTATTACCGGTAAGTGGCTTTAGTTTTCGTGTGACGGCTGGCCGTATGTCTGATCGCCATTCCCGTTCGGCGCGTCGTCGCGTACGTCGGGAGAAACGCGTCAAATAAAATTATATCACGCGGCTGCGGGGAAACGCGACGACGGCGTTTTCTTACATAGCGTTCGCGCCGCCGACATCGGTATTACGTTCCAACGTACGCCGTACACGTAAATAATAAACGAAATAAATTAATCGGACGAAAAACTACGCGGGACTCGACGATTTGGTTTCGTTTTCGTAATATACATTTAATGACGTTCCACATCCGGCCGCCAGGCACGACGCTACGGTCGAAACTACTTTTCGGAACGGTTCTATGCGCGACGCGATTGTACGATATTCATTAATATATATGTACTGGGACGATGGCCAAACAGCGACGCCCGGTATATGTTTTCGTATTATTTTCCGTTCGAGTATAATAATGACGATAATATTTATTATAATCGCGCACGGATTGGAAACGTACGAAAACGTACAACGAGCCACGCCGGCGTGTATATATATATATTGCGTACGGCGACGATATCGGGGTTTTTTTTTATATTCGTATAATGTACGCGCGTCGCGAGAAAATCGCGTGATAGACACAAAGTACTGCCATATTACACCGTGTTACGTGTCCGTGTACACGGCGAAAAAAAACGTTCGTAGTTCGAAGGGGAAATAGGCTAGGAACGAACAAATTACGCGAGCCGCGCGCGTTTATTTTCGTTCGCCGCGGTGTTTTACGTCGCGTAGCTCGTTGTCGGCGTAACTTAATGACTCGCGGGGGGAGTGTACAACAATAGGGTAGTCGCCGCGTCTTCGGTCGCGTCGTCCCCGTAATCGTTCCGAATATTTCTGTCACGAAAAACCCCGAACACGCGTTTTCCGACCGACGTTAATCAATTAATTCGTGACCGAATCGTATTTGATTTCGAACTCTAGCGACCGACGATCGTCGAATTGTTTACGCGACAATAATTGCCACGATAATAATCAGTCGTGCCAATATTATATCGGAATCACCATCGACAAACGAATCTACCTATTGATTTATTCGCTGTTATATTTACGGAAGTAGACGCTTACCGAGATTATTTTCAGTTCTTGCGCGTTCCAAACGCTCGAATATCGAACGTTTGAGTACCGCGTTAGGTTAACTAAACGAACGAATATACACGCGAGAAAGACGAAATGATATCGACGTAGCAACGATGGAATGTTTGTAATGGTTTCGCGTTAAGGAAATGGTCGGTTTCGTTCACGAGAACGCGAATGGTACGAAATAACGTGAACGTTTAAATCGAAACGTAATATGTCGGCTGTTCGATGCCGTTGAACGAGTTTGGGAAATCCAACGGTTACGGGAAAGTCGTCGCCCAAAGACGTACGATCATTTTCACGACCGCAATCCCTGAAATTTCGCGAGCGTTTTTAGAATTTCCTAGGACCAATACCGTGGTAAATAAATATCGGTTCGTTCGTCGATTCGCTGTTGATTAGAACTTGCGGGGTGTAATAACATTTTGTTTTTGGGTTTTCTACGATAGTAGAATTTTAATCACCCAAAAGTTTATAGGCGAAAAAAATGAAATCGTTTTATTTTCGTTCGGTTTACCGAGTGTTGTTATTTTGCACAGTGGAAACGCTAATGCTTACGCTTTTTTAATTCGATATTATTACGTTTATACACGTACACGTACCGACGTGTTTGTTCGCCGATTCTTAACAAAACGTACTTATTTATTCGAAATAAGGAACTTTGTCCATTGTACGTATTGTAACGTTAATTATTACTTATTACGCTGCGTACAACAATCGATATAGTCAATAGTATGATGACACGTTGTAGGCAATTTTCTTCGGTTTAACGTATGTATTTGGTTTTCGATTTCAAAGTAATTTTTTTGTTCTTATCGATTTTTATTTTCTCGGGTTTTCACCGGACTATGCGAGTATACTCTATCGTATTAAACGATAATCGTTATGTTTTATTGCGTCGTATTGAATCGTTAACGGTTGGTGTTTGGTTTTTCGGATAATTTGTGAGGAGCGAAGAAATATTTTCGGTCGACCGGTGTAGTAAAATGCGTACATGTGAACCGCGCGTGCCCAAGTTATTTATCTAGTTTTAAGAATTCTTGGGAAATAAAATATTAACAATGTACAAACGAGGCGTATTTTCTAATAATAATACTATCCATTAGAAAACAATATCCCAAAAGGTTATTGCAAATAACGAGTTTATATGTCTACACCACTGTTGTAAACGACGACGACGATGACTACTGACGACGACGGACTGTTGTTGTGGCGACCGATCATTCGTGTAATGTGTGTATATAATTCAGTTACGAACGCGCGAGGGTGGAAATTAAAAAAAAAAAGCGAAACGAATTAATATAATTATCGTATTTACCGGCGTGTATCGGATAGGGTTGCACTATACTTAGCCGTATACGCCGATAACGGCGGCACAGGAAAGTTGTATTATGTAATGGCCGTAATAGTAAAAATCGAATGTACTAAAATAAATATAACGAAGCGCCTGTGTCTGTATGGTAACGATGGAGAAACACGCACTAATTAAGCCGCGCGAAACGACGTCGTATACACAACGTAACATACGTGTATTATTGTCGGGTAAAAAAGATAATATATATATATATATGTGTGTGTGTGTATGGTAGATAATATGTTAACGATCACATGCGGCGGCGGTGGTGACCTTAGAAAAGGCAAAAATGGCACTCCCTTGTATAATCGTTGTTACGCGGCGACGATGACGTACTTTATGCATACATAATATCTACATATCACTCTCTCTATCTATCTAGATATATATATATATACACAATGATTCGCACGAAATTTGGTGTAATACCCTCGAGACAACTCGATCATCACGGATGAAACAATACGTCGATTTCCGTATAATCATTATCGTGAAGTCGTTCAGGATCAGAATTTGTTGACGTTTTTCGTCCGTATCGCGATCGTACCGGAAATCCATTCTCGAAACTCCAGTTTAATATACATATATATATACATGTACAAAGTATATGATATGTTATTATTTCGGTGAGTAAAGTACGATTTACTTTATTCTCGTGTGTGTGTGTGTGTGTGTGTGTGTGTGTGTGTGTGTGTGTGTGTGTGTGTGTGTGTGTGTGTGTGTGTGTGTGTGTGTGTGTGTGTGTGTGTGTGTGTATGTGTGTGTGTGTGTGTGTGTGTGTGTGTGTGATGAGGAGGATAGAGCGTGAAAAAAACACTCTAGTTTTGGCGACATACGTTCCTCCATCTCCTTTACCATATACACCACCGCTTTTAAATATGTATATTGTACGCGGTTATACGTCGTGCACATCCAAACGAAACAATATTAAAAGTTACCGGAGCGAAATCCCCCGTCTTGTGCAATACGTATATATATATATACATGTGTGTGTGTCTGTGAATATACGAACGTATACTTAATATAAGCGTGTGTGCTTTCGTTTAAGCCGACTACTATTGTTATAACGATGACGTTTTAATATCGTTTCTATTTTTATACCCCGAATACCGCGAGTTGTAGCGCGCGTACGTAATAAATAACAAAATTGTAACGTAGTTATTTATTATTTAGATCGACATTAACGGCGTATCGTAAACTCCGTCATCTATAACTTATAAACGGGACGTGTGCTGTGTATGTCACTATTATCCGTGTCATATTTCCACGATTTCGGCGATATAAATTTCAAATAAAGCTCAAATCTGATCCCGGTAAATTATTATTACTTCGAAATTATCGTTATATTTTTGACGCCTAATCGGAAACGTCGATCGTAATTTTTATATCATCTTACGAATTAGATCGCCCACCTATAACGTATAATAACTTTTCTCCGGTTATCTTCTCCAATATTTCCTCCAGATGCGTTACACGTATTTTCGCCGTTTACCGTGTAGCAATTTAGTAGACATTTCAATCATACCCTACAATGAAATTCGTACCGTGATGAATATTATTCGAAAATTTGGGTGTTATCGAATTCCTTAATAAAATTTGTTTTAGCAGCGTGATTTAGTATTACGGTAATAACTCGAGCGTCGTCAAAATGCCAAAAACGTGTTTTCTTATACAACTCTATACATACTTAACGTGTAGCGAACTAAGTGCTCATCGGGTATAATACAATGTGGAACGCTGTATAAAAATACTTTGGATTAATGGATTAGTAATTTACAACGTAATTTTTATATTTCACGAGGCGAATCTTTTTCGTCGGATTAATAACGACGTAAAAATTAAAACTCGTTAATGATAATATTATTAATGAATTTACGAGAATACCTATATACCTTGAATTTCTAGCGTGATTATAATGGTAATTATTTAAGAATTTTTGCTTAACATTTTTTTTTATATATGCTACGAAAAAAACACGAAAAACGAGTATTACCAATAGGTGTATTATCCGCGGAGATATGTTGATCTAGAATTGACTTCGTAAGAGACGTTCGAAATTAAACAAAAATTATATAACGAAAGATATTTTCGAAAATAGATTTTCAAATGCGTATACCATAACTGTATTCGAAATCAAGCGGTTAATTTATTTTACGAACGAAATTTACGTAAGTACTTATTGAAAGCGAACCGGTATATTAAGACTTCTATTTCGATATATATGTATATTGTACACGTAAAATTCAATAACGCATTTTTGAAAACGACGATAGTTCGTTTTGTTTCACTCCTTGTCGTATTTTTATATCAAATGTGTAAATAAGTGTACTTATATCGAAAAACGATGTATATATATATATATATACATAGAACTAATGTTTAATAGGTAGTACAATATAATGTGTTTAATGTACACCGCGACCATTAAGTTTTATAACCGAAAGCGACTACTTTAGACAAATCGAGCCCGGCACGGTAATGGGTTAAAACATGCAACCTAATTAATATACGGATAAAAGTAAAATATGTAAATTATACAGTTGGCCCGCCGACAATTAATTGTTATTGTATTTAGTCGCTCGTTCCAACCCCCCCGGTTCCTTATTATAGGAGGCGATCGAAAACACGTATACCTACATACGTTTATACTGGAGAACGATTGTGTTCTTAAATTACGTTTACGCACGAAAAACGCGTTCATAAACGTCATCGTGACGTCTCGGTGCGCAGGCTTTACGGGACATCCGTAGACCGGTGTCGGCTACCGGTTTTGTCCTGGCGAGTAGATTTGAAAAATCGCGCGAGACGATCACCTGTCGGCGGTCGAATCGAATTATTGGTTTAATTTTTTAACTGTCGTCGGTGAAACACGTTTTCTGTCAGAATATACATATGTTTATACATATACGTATGAATAGAAGCGGCGATCAATGTTTAAATA
Source organism: Geopemphigus sp. TES_GeoC_2020 (assembly GCA_025469175.1). Lineage (NCBI taxonomy): Eukaryota > Metazoa > Arthropoda > Insecta > Hemiptera > Aphididae > Geopemphigus > Geopemphigus sp. TES_GeoC_2020. The sequence goes on along the minus strand of JAIPRN010002759.1, from coordinate 4,011 downwards.
TAACTATACGAGTTCATTCAGTGATTACATTCGAAATACGATTTTTCGCTTTTATTTCCGGTTACGAGTTAACGTCGTGGTAATTGTATATTACAATGATATAACTTCTGTAGGCTGAAATTGTTTCGAAGATATCTACGCAGTTCACAGGTTGTACGCACATTTGTAAACAGATAAATAGCGTATTGTCTTGAATTTGTCCGGCAGTTCTACCGTCATTTAGCCGAAATGCTCTTTGTAATTTGGCCCTTTCCCCGGGCGGAATCATTCCGAAAACGAACGAGTGGGTGGCAACACGATGATGGAAAATGGGAGAGGGAGAGTATTATACAACGTGCATTTTATTCTCCTAAGCATTGTTCGTCGCGAACAATTATTTTTTTTTTGTTGTCATTACAAGTCTTTTCATAGAATTTGATCACATATCGGCTGACAGAATAAGGTTTTCCGGTGAACGAAGAGGGGGAAGAATAAATACAAATACCGCGATATCGATGATTTCGTGAATTGTGCCTTGAGAAAATCAACCGGCACGAAATTACCGATTGGTCACAGTTTTTTGAATGTACATTGGGAATACGTCGAAATAATAAGGATTTTATATAAGAAAATAATTATAATAAATGTGAAAATAAAAAAAAATATATATATATATATTTAGGATTATCGTCCTTCCTAATATCGATGTGTATTATACGTCAGACGAAAAATCGTCATTGTACACTAGCTACACGTATTGTTCTTCAAATTGTTCGCCAATACGTATATAATAATAATTGATATCGAATTTTGTGAAAGAAAATATTTCTCGAATTTAAAGAATAATATGCGCAATGTTGGGATACAGAACAAGTATAGCGAAAAACACTTATATTACGTTATTATATATATTGTAGTCGGTTGTAGAAAGATGCGGATCAAGATATTTCGTAAACGTGTTTAATAATGGTAATACATATTACACGTAATAACGACTATGGCGTACCATAGACACTTTTTTTACTGTATGGAAATTAAAATTCCGTTACGGTGACCGTTAATATTTTCAGGCAAATATTAATGTTATAACGCGGTTAATACCAATTTATATACGCGAAACAACCGAGATGGAGTAGTGGGAAACGTAATATAATACACGACTGCGTTACAGGAATAGGAAAAAAGAATATAAACGGATTCTTTTATATTTTTACCCGTAAGTATAAATAATATATTACACGTACAACACGTAAACAAGCGTATTTAATAAAGTAATTAATAAATAAATAAATAAATATATATATATAAACTTAAGCTTCAATGACGCTAGTTATTACCTAATATATTATATAGGAGAAACTCGATAAAATCATCTATAATATAAAATGGTCTATAAATAATACGAATTTATGTACCAAGATAATTTGTATTCTCTTGTAAATTGTTCGTGTAAAGAATACAAATCAATAACTCGTGTACATCCCCGTCGGTTAATTTTTTTACACGTTAATTTAGTAGCGTGTCGAAATTATTTTTATTTATTTTAACCGTTCCTAAAGCTTATAAATAAAACGAATATTAAAAACAATTTTATAAGCCACGGAATGCGTTAATTTATTTCATGAATTATTCATGTTTCGAGAAATAGTAACTTTAAATTTATAATTCGATAAAAATGGTGCCTGTTGACATTTCGCGTATAGTTTCAGGTTATTAATATAATATTAACCCGCGAGCAATTAAATATTCGATATTTTTTAAAAAAAAAGAGAGGTATTACGAAAAGTCAAAAGATAAAAATATTCGAATTGGTCTCGAAGTAATACGACGGTAATTAATTTTTATTGTCATCGAATAGGGTCAGGTACCTTTCTATTTGCGGTTCACGGTAAAATACAACTAGACAGCTAGCTACTTGTTTGTGCGTCCGCCAGTAAGCGCGGCAATTTATGACAGGAAAATCGTTCATTTCGGAATATGGTTGTAAAACGAAAGACAAGTATTAAGCCTGATCGTGAAAAATAATCTATATAAATCACAATCTAGTTTAAATTATAGCGTGAATATAGCTAGACAGTAGACATTCATTTAACGATTCCTACATAGCCGAGCTACGTTTCGAAACAATATAACAGCTGTTTAGCAGCGCGCGTATTTATTTAAGGTCTTTAATCCTTCGAGACGATATATACGTTACGATGACCTAAATACATCTCGTATCTAAAACGCATTCCATTGTTCGCCGGCCCGGGTATTTAGGGTGGATTTTCGGGGTATATTTCTGTTTCCGGGCCACGAATATTCGGATATTTTTCTCGATTCGTTAATAATTGTAAATACTATACACGTCGCGTTATAATACTCGCCATCTGTTCGATAATTTCGTGTTGATATTTTACCGTAAGACGAATACACACACACACACACACATACACGTGCGCGTATATACATATATAGTTAACATTCATGTTTCGGGCGGCGGCGGGAAGGGGGCGATAATTGCCGAGACACTAACGCGTACACTTACGGAGGATATTACAGTATCTATCGGTATCCAATATCGTTCGGAACTTCTTCGTATTCACGTCGCGCGCATAAATAAAGCGCGCGTTCCGGTCATTTTTGGCAAACGTGATTCCGTCAAGCGCTCGGTATGTATTCGTGAACGCCGAACGATAACTTCATTGGTACGATTATCGCCGTACACAGTTATTGTTTTTTTTTTATAAATACAACGTAACGCGACGTAATCGAATAAAATGCGGCACGAAAACCATGTGCGTAGGTACGTACGTAGATATGTCGAAACCAGTTTTCGTTAAATCGGGTCCGACGAATGTTCCAGAGGTTTCACACTGTAGGCCGACTCCAATTTTCGTTCGTAATTTACAACTCTCGGACCTCCCGGCCGCCACCGCCACGGACGGTTGTAAAATAATAAAACGAACACGAATGCAAAATGTTTCCGAGAATGACGATCGAGACGTAAAAAGCAATAAGTCTCGGAGCAAACGGTTTATAATCACCGTAACTCGTGTACAATCGTAACAATTAGTTGAAAAGAACGCGCTATATGGTCTGTAGGTACTGGAGCCGTCGTATAGTGTAAGTGACGGCCGTGCTATGTGTGTTCGAGCGATTCGTGGTTGACTTCATACGTTAAATGTAAGGGGCGGAGGACCTGGAGAATACGAGACCCACAGGGACTGAATAGGTATTCTGAAAAGAGACAAGAGGGAAATTGCGGGAAAATTGCAATTCTCGGACGGCGGGAAAAAATCCGTATACTACGACAATATAGGGACGATTAATAACGATTATCGGCGTTTAATCAATCCCGTACATATGTGTATCGATCGATACGGCTGTGTTTGAACGAGTATCTAGAAAAATGTTCGAAACATACGGACGGATCCCCGGCACGTGATCAACGGGGTGTAGTAACGTAAAAACGACGAACGTTTGTCGGCGATTAATTTTCGGTACCGACCGAGGCCGTAAACGAATAGCGGTACGAAGACGTCGTTTTTCGGGGTCCGTATAATGTATATAAATATATATATATGTATAAGGAAAACGAGAGTCCACGATCATTCGGTGTACGAGGACGAAGAGGAGACGGAGAATTTTTATCATTTTACGACCGTTAACGGCCGTGTTCGACGCGTATATACCAGTACCAACAGTAATGTGCGACCGACCGCCGTCGACCAACACTAAACAACACACAATGATACTAATAATAATAGTAACTGCGGCGGATAACGACTCCGATGCGAGTTTAATAAAAATATCCTATTTTTAAAAACGGGGTGGACGAGGCACGTTTTTAATTTCGACCAGATCGTTTAATGTGGCGCGCGCTAGCGAGACGATGGCCGCGCCAGCGATGGAGCGGAAGAGGGGCGGACTACCGAGGATGTACATACACACACACACACACACACACACACACACACACACACACACACACACACACACACACACACACACACACACACACACACACACACACACACACACACACACACA
>JAIPRN010002758.1:0-27064 GCA_025469175.1 Geopemphigus sp. TES_GeoC_2020 | reverse complement strand
GTGTGTGTGTGTGTGTGTGTGTGTGTGTGTGTGTGTGTGTGTGTGTGTGTGTGTGTGTGTGTGTGTGTGTGTGTGTGTGTGTGTGTGTGTGTGTATGAGGGGAAAAGCAATTTCTTCGCTCCTATAAAAACGCTTTCTCCGCAACAGTATTCCGAGGGGCGCACCCTCTGCGTTACCACACGATCCTTTTATGTACGACGTAAGTAGACACACACACACACACACATCCGTATATTGCGTATACTCTTGCGGCTGGAAGTCGACGAGGACGCGAGCGGTAATATGGAGAGAATACATGATTGCGTTTTCGCTGCAACGCCACGACCAGAATCTTTTTGAAAATATCGAACGGGCCGTATACTGCAGAGGGTCGCTGATGCTATTGCAGAAGACACCCCAAGTACAATTAGTCGTGTGTGTGTGTGTGTGTGTGTGTGTGTGTGTGTGTGTGTGTATTTTATGGTACGGTCAATAGAGGAATACGTATATATATATATACTGTTTTTAAATAGGACTGTACACATTTCCATTTCTCTCGCCCCATCTCGAATGTAATTCACGTGTGTGAGTGCGCGTGTGTGTATGACGGGATTTATTCAAAACCTGCAACACCGGATATGAAGTCCCGTACACATTTAAGCCGTGCCGAATTACCAAATAAGCCAAGTCGACATCCGCCTACACGCGCCTTTTACGGATCGAAATATAATCAAAAGTTATACGTATCTGCGGCCGTCTGAGTTTTTTAAGCGGTTGGTTGTGAAACGTACGCTGATAAATTCTTTTCTCGATAATTCGTAAACTTTTTTCGGACATTTCGAAAACAACGGCATAACGTTATAAATTGACGAACGCATTTTGGAAATATCCGAAAAAGGAAATTAAAAAAAACGAATGTTTGTAGATACAATTCGAATTTTGCAATTACGTCTAAAATGTAACCGCGTTTTTTTAACAAAATTTACTAAAAACATTGTATCGTGTTCTATGAAGTACGTCAGAATGAAAACTTATGTATTTTCCTTTCAACCACACACAATCTTTCCCGAAGTCACGTTTTTTATCGTTAAAATCGTATGTAAAATAAAATTCCTAGAGTGGGAATCTTTATATTAATTTCACCGATACAGTTCAAATACATAAATTGATTTTAAAATTCGATCATTATCGTTTTTCATTTTCTTCATCAAATAATACGATTGCCTGTATATATATATATATATATATATATATATGTAAGTAAGTGTCTTAAATATATCCGATTTCGGAGTACACGCTTTTTAATTCAGCCATTGGCGTTGAGAGATTTTTTTTAGCCCGAAAACCCCGTTAAACGCTTTAAACATCTCTCCCCCATATCCCCTCTTTTATAAACCATTTGCCACCTATATATATATATTACGCGAAATCGTAAGAAATATAGTACCGATAATTATCGGAACGAAATACAAGTAAAAAGTTCAAAACACGTAATTAACATAAAACAATTTAGAACCGAGTTACGTTCATTGGCGAGATTCGTTGGACGGCAGCTGTGTCGTGTACTTTACCATGACGTCGTTTATCATTCAACCGTGACAATACGGCTGGATAAATACCCGTGGATTTTAGGCCGATACCGACGATCGCATATTTGCTTTTAGACATTCTTGTTTTTGGTTGCGCGATGTAGTTTTGTCGATATACAGTGAACCGGGAAAATGATAATACACGCTTATCGAAACGACCGTAATATGTCTTTAATTAAAACGGAATTACGCGTCGTAAAACTTGATGCACACGTTCGGCGGCGGGGTACACGCTATTTTCGGCGCTGATATAAATGCGGGCGACTTCGTAAGTTTTTCCCGGCACGACAATGTTTTCGCGCAGAAAAAAAAACGACGACTGTGCACGACAGATTTATCCGAGCGTACGACAGTAACGAATAAGGTGACGAGACTCGAGCGAGCGTACGTTAAATGAATACTAGATTAAAAATTTTCGAACCGCTTCTTCGGCGTTAGGAGTGCCCCGATCCGGTCGCGTGCACCCTCCCCCCCCCATTTTCGAGCGATGAATTTCGCACGAACGATATTTACGTTGTTCGACGCGTTTTTCACAATTTTCTCGGCAGCCGTCCGAAACGCGAAGAAAACACCACCTACCAAAAAACGCCGTGTAAAACTTCCGGCCGTACGTTTATCGCGTAATCGTATCGCCATCGAACGAACGGCAAATATTCGTAGCAAACACCGCCGCGAAATATCTTCGACCGTTCATCAAATACACTATTTCCAAAAGTATTTTCGCGACGCCGCCGGGCTTCGCGTAGTGTACGTTCATTCACGGTCCGACTAATTAACAACCAACCAGTGGCGTACTTAGACCTGAATTTCGGGGGGTGGGGGAGTTTAATTTTTAAATAAATAAATCGAACGACCCTAACAAAACAAGATACATTTTAAACTTTATTCGTAACGAACACGTTTTATTATAGCGTATATTGAAGTTTAACAATATTTTAGTTTTTCGTTATTATTGACTAAAAGTATACGTCTCGTAAGAAATTAATTTTACCTAAAAATGTTCGGGGGTTCCCTCCCCCCTTCGTTGATACGTCACTGCGACCAACTAATTCGCGAATTAAGCGGAATGTTATCGCGCTCGTCGTAGCCGTAACCCCGTAAAACTAGCCACTTGTTTACGTCGTTCCTACCGAGATTTTATAACCTAATGACACGTAAATACCCGACCAAACGTGCACTAATCAAAACATAAACTATTGTTCGCGCGCCTACGTCCCACCACACCGTCCAAACACCGATCGTTAATTGTTTACTTCACTTATTATCTGCGCGGTTCGTGTTAACGAAAATACGTACAGTACAATGCCTGGACGTCTTTCGATAAAATACGTCGGTAATATTTGTCGTACCATCGATGACTAATGCGTAATAACCGTGGACATGACGTACGAGTTTAGCAGAATTCCGAACTACGCGTTAGGCGTTTAGGAATGAAAATTACGAAATGAACTAAACCTCTCGAAAACACGCCCGCGCACGGTTTTTCGAATCGTATCGCAATACATTATCGAACGTTAATTTAAAAACACGGGTACGATTCAGTCGTACGCGCGACACGGAAATGCTGGGAACGGAATACTTTTCATTTCGGACGAAAGACGACGTAAATTTTCGCGATACGTTTGCCCCTTCCCATCACACGCACGCACGTACACACATTATAGTGGGGGCAAGTTATCAGACACCGTACAACCCACGCATACCCCACCCCATCCAAATGCCGTCCATTTGTAAACTTGCGACGGTGACGATGTGACATTTCCCGGCGCAATTCGCCCACAAAACGGAAGGGGGAACGCGCGAACGTCGCCCCCGGAAATGCCGAAAACACGCGCCACGTACCGTGCGCGCGTGTAACGGCGGCGTGCGGAAAAGAAACGTTTCCCCTCACACGGCCGACACAAGTTTGGTTTTTCGACCGAAACGGTTTTTCTATAACGATACACGTTTTCGTTCGTTTACACGCGCCGTAAACATTCACCCTTCGGTCACTAGTTACCCCGCCAAACGATTTCGCGTACGAGACGCTACCGAGTAGCGGTTTACGTAATCGGCGAAAATGAGAGAACCGTAAAAACAAAACCTATTCGCTTCACGAATGTATTCGTTGTTTTCGCGACCGTTCTACGCGTTCTGGTCCCGTTCTAATATTCTAAAAAGCCATAATAACGTTCCGTTTTATATTGGTTGTTAAAACTTAGCGGGCAATTATTGTCGGAATGCCTAAACATCAAGAAAAATATTAACGACGACACACGCAACGTTACCTAATCAGAGACAGGACGCCTAACTAGGCGCGATCGCGGCCGTCGGTCACGACTACCACTTCGGCCCGGTCGCCGTCAATACGCCTGTCCGTAAAGTTTAACGTTCGCGGCGTGGCGACACTGTCGGCGGCTCGGCGCCCGACGTTTTCTGTTTCTTATCTCCATTGCCTGTCCCCTCCACCCACCGCGCACACTACCGCCAACGGCACAAACGCCGCGGCCAACCATTCGGCGGCACAAAAAGCCGTCGCGAAAACCGACGAGCCCCCGCAAAGGCTCTGGGACATATACTACAATCACGTCCGCCGCCGCCGCGTGTTCCGGCAACGTCGCATCGTCGCCGCCGCCACGGTCCGTAGTCCGTAACGACGACGGTCGCGCGCGCGACGCTCCCGCCGTTCGTCGTCGTCGTGGTCGCCGTTATTAATTTTTTTCCCGTCTTCGTCCCACTCACCCTCCCACCACACATCCACCGTCACCGCTGTACTCTTTGTGGACGGACGACGTGCGTTGAACCATCGCCGCCGCCGCCGTGACGCGGTCGACTACGCGTCGTAGTACACGAGAATCGTGTTAAACCGAAAACAAAAAAAAAAAAGAACCCCGAAACCTAACCGGGCGCGATTTAGCCGCGAGAAATCGCGTACACGCACATGCACACACTGTGCAACGGTCTCTACGCGAACTCGGCCCGCCCACACGATTTTTACACTTGGGTGTGTACTAGACGAACCGCCGACTGCTTAGCGGCGAACGGCCGGCCACAAGTCGTTAGCGAAACCGACGCCGTTGGGCTGTATAAACGAAAACCCGACGGATCGCGACTCACTTTCCACCCCACCACCGCGAGACCGAAAAAAAAATACCGATTTATCATATTCGGCGCACGAGCGCGCGTACCGGACGGTCGAAATAGCGCCGTACGCGCACGTACGTTCCGTTCGTACGTACGGATTTTTTACGTTTTTCGACAACGCCGCTACCCGCGCCCAGCGCTCGGGCATAATTGCCGCCGTTCCGGCATCGCCGTACGCGTGTCCGAACGATTAATTAATTCGTCGTGCGCGCGTATTTCGCGTTTCGCCGGTACCCGCCGTCGCGCCTTCGTACGCGGACCAACTTTTTTTCGCGATTTTCTGTCACCGCCGCCGCCATTGATTCTCGGTGGTACAGAGAGCGGAACAACGTACGCGTTCGCGGGGGCGCGCCGGTTTTAACGGATTTAGGAAAAAAACCACGCGGGCGAATCTAATCATGTACGTTTGTGACCCGTCAAAACTAAACCCTAACCCCGTCCCTCGGCTTCGGAAAAATATTAATAGGCGCGCTCCTGCAGCAGTAAGTGTATTCAAGATAACAAGAACGCGGTGGGTGCGTGATGTTGGCGCTCGCTCCTCACCCCGACCCGCTGTGTGTTCATCATCGTATAACGTGTCGGTCTCGGCTATAATTGTTTCGCGGACGCGTCGAACAATTATTTTTTCGAACGACTACAAATGTATAACGATCGTAATTTTTACGCCCGTTGACGCGTTTACGACTATACAAAACGCGTTATTTGGAACACGATCGATTATTTTCCACGTAACTTTTTTACGTACGATACGCGTGTGTACGTAAACGATACGTCTGGTACGCTCGTTCGATTTTCTTACACGAACGCGAATAGTTTCGATAGGGTTTGTTCAAAAACGGTTTTACCACCCCTCCCCACTCTTATGGGCGTATTTCAGATTGTATCATTGGCCATCGTTCTTAAAGGTACAATACGTACACAACGTCGTGGCGGTTACCCGCGTCACCCGTTCACCGTTGAATTATACAATTTCGCGTTACGTACGTTACACGAATCCACAGAATGGCTTACACAAAGCCGAACTTTCGCGTTTATGTGAATATATTTAGAATACGTTCGATTTCGAGTTTCGTTTGATTCGTTCGATTCGTACCGTAACCTTGTTCGTTTAAGATTAGCGTAGCTACGATGTAGCTCCTATAATTTATTTGGAACATTCGGTAATAAATAACGTACCGTTCGATCAATGCTCGATATTTCTTCTACTATAATGTGCCGTTAGAAACACGTTGAAAAACTATAATATCACTATGATACAAATGGTAACGATATACGCGTTATTTTATGTCGAATTTAAAAAATACGTTCGTACAAACACAAAAATCGACTGAGAAACATCTCCCCGTCTGTGTATTGGCGAACGTTTGCTTACACAATCTACACGTTTTTATTTTTACGTTTTATTTTATTATAAAAAATCGTTTTAGATCTGAACGAAGCGCGTAAAATGGTTTTTACTTTGTAGTATGTTTTTTATCGTACAACTATTTCGACCAATTTCCGTACTGGTACCTACGTTTTGCAAATATTTAGCGAGTCTACTTTTAAAATTCGCGAATTACTCAAACTGTTAGTACGAACTTTCAAAGTATCGAATTGGGCCCCACTTATTTCTCATGTTTGGACCAATGGTGGTATCGAATTGACGATAAGTAAATTTTGTTTTTAAAAAAATATATCGATATCAGATGTTAGGGGTAACATATATGCCGCTTCGGAAATTTGAAATTATGACTTTTTTTTTTAAATTGAAATTACCTGACTCGCGAACGTCTAAAGGTAGCGAATTGGTGAATTCTCGGAAATTGAAACGTAAATTTTGATATCACTCTCGGTCGAATCGAACGTAATAAATGGATTGCGTAAAGTTGGCGCATTCGTTGATAGGGTAAGAGGAAATATATATATATATAAGTATAATCTAACATAAGAAGAACTTATAAACGCGTTTATTTTATTTACTTTTTGCAAAACCAACGTCGGTCTTACCCGAATATAAATGTTTTTCAAAAAATTTCGAAAAGGTTATACGCCAAAGGGTAACCGAATAAAAAATCTTGACCTAAATAAGGTACATTGGATTGCCATTAGACTTGTACGACAGCTACTAAAAATTGAAGTGCGCCGATAATTTGAAACGTATATAAAAAAAGAAAGTATATATTTGAAATTTATATATATATATAAACTGTCGTGATGAATGACAATTGTTAGTATTTACGCGGTATTTATTATACTTTTAAAAACGTATTCAACACGGGCGCCCGAGGAAAATATCGATAGTGGCGTGAACTTCGTTTATGGGACATGAGATATTGAGCTACGTACCACCCACGTGGTTTTACGTTACGTACGTGTCGGGGCTATGCCTTTTTCCCTCCACAGAATAACAACGTTACGCGCGCAAAGCCGCGGCTGACCCACCTATAGACAAGTGGAAGCGTACGTAAGTACGAGTACATATGTGACTTACGGAGAGAAACTCGTCGCATAATACACGGTCGGAAAACGTTACTACGTACGTCGACGCATTCGTTAACTAATACCGTCGATGTAACGCCATTGTGCGTGTAACCTAAATTGTTTAACCGTCATTTGATATCTTTCGGAATTCGAATAACATTTCCGATCTTACTAGTTGCTACCCGCATGTTCACAACCGCGGTGGTGGTACACGCCATTTAATCACGATCGCCGCGTTAATTACTTGTTCGCGCCGCCACTGACGGTAATAATTATCGATTTGTAACCGAAATTCTACGAATATGTGTGTGCGTGTGTGTGTATTAATATTACCTACGATTTAAAATTTGTCGGATAAGAAACAAAATCGTATCGGTATAATCTAAATGTGCGCGTTAATTTTCTTACTGGTAAAACGCGTAAATAAAAACGCGTGATAATCGGTACGTTACGATACTCGTCGACGTATTAACAATTATTGCGACTAATGGGAGAAGATAAACGTTTCTCGAGTCGATCCGATTCCCCGTTAAATATATACCGTATCGTCGGAGACAAAATATGGGGCCGTGCATAAATCGTCCGGTCACGGCGTAAAAATCGCGCACGCGTGTCTGCCGACAACGTATTTCTCGAGCTAGGCAAAACAGGTTGGCATTTCGCGCGACGTGTTAAATATTACGTTTACGCGACGGCTATAGGAAACGTTTTTTTTTTTTGGTAGGCTAACGACAAATTGTTTTTAATTGACGACTCCGCGTGAAAATATCGAAACACGAGTGATTCATCGATATGACGAGCGTTTATCGCTTACGACTAGTCACCGACGTCGTCGAAACCGAAATTTGTTTACACAATAAATTACGAAAAAATACGGTTAACCGTCAATTAAGCGGACGATTAAACGCACACTGGCCGCATTCACTATTCGTGTTCGGTAAATAAAAAATACGAGCGTACATTATACTTGTCCGGAATATTGTTTTAAAGGGGTTTTACGTACGATATTAAATACATGACAGCGCTATACGATCGTTATGACGTTGTCGTTATCGTTACGCGTACGCCCGAAACTGTTGCCGCGGCGCGAACATTTCGTCGTGTCCCCTTAGTCGTCCGCCGGTTTTTTTTTTGACGAAAACGGAAAACGTTTACAAATATTTAGTCTATTCTTGTTCAACGCGCGAAATTTCCTCACCGGTTTTTTCACAGTACACACATTTAGACGTGTTCATATCCATTATGTACAGCTAACACGCGAGCGTACGTACGCACGCACACACACACACCCGTTACGCTCGCAAAATCTGCGGTAAAGTCGTCGTTAACGTTCGCGTATTATATACGCGTCGTCGTTCATTCGTTCTTTCTTTGGCTCCGTGTCGCTCTATTCTCGTCCTTTTCGCCGCGCGATTAACGATGTACGCCCGGCCGCGCGTCACAGGTGGCGACGGTAATGACTGTAATCATTTCTGTTATCGTCGTCGTTAACGTCATTAAGACGCCGCCAACGGACTTATTATATAACGTACGTATATATGTACAGACTCGAGTCGAGCTAAACCGCAGACGGCGATTACACGGTCCTGGTGATGTATAACCGTGCACTACACCGAATACAGTGTGCGCACATCACGGTGAACGGACACGTTCGTTATGCGCACGGTACCCGCCGGATTCGTTCCGGAAACGTACCGTCGCGTTGTTCGGCGTTCGATATCGCCGGCTCGCGGGGAGGAGGGGACATTTCGATCGTTTCGCGAACAACTGCCGCCGACTGCCGCTAATAATTATAATACCTCGGCGGTCGGTTTATCGCGAGCCGCAGGTTGTTCCGAAAGTGTTACGCGCGACACGCACCGTCGTAACGTAACGCGTCTACAATTACGTAAACATTGGCTCGGTATCGTAAACGCGAATACTTTTCGCCGCGTGTTTCCCGATCGAAAACTCCCCCCTCTTATAAACGATTTCTTCTCCCATTTCGAGACCCGAATACGTCGTTTTATCGTTACCGAATGCGTACACGGCGTCCTATCATTATCGTCTAAATCACGTTCGACTCGTTTTCAAGGTCGAAAATTGTATATATTTTGTGTGTGTGTATGCAATTACCGTCCAATAAACAGTATCGGAGATTAACGTTAAAATATATCGATAATAAAGCGTTCGTTTATATTTCATTGAACAGTTGTGTGTGCAGTAATGACTAGTGAACGTATAGTACTGCCATCAGAGTGTTGATCGATAAACAATATACAAATCGGGAATGTCGTACGATACAACGAAACGTAAAGAAACGATATTGTTATTGGATATTCGACGAAAACGTGTTATAGTTTTTAATTTTACGGCCCTAAAACCGGTTTGACGCGTATGTATTTCGATAAATATTTGGTATCGTCGGATGAATGGCGTCGGTCCACGTTCCAAATAAAGGTACGGCGATTCTTTTATTCGTCCCATCAAACTGTCCACTCTTCAATCGGCTAGCATTGCGCAAAATATACTTATCCATGTGCGTATTTATATGCTCTTAAAAGTAAGCGTTACCAATGTGGTGCAACCCGTACAAATAGCCTACGTGGCGACTCGCCGGATTGGAACAGCTCACCTCTTTCCAAACCACGGGAACATTTCGAACATTTTTTCGTAACGTATAAAATACGTTTATGGTAATTTCGTAACGTTTATTCGCGTTTGTTTGACCACGATAACTAGTAAATAGTGATAAATTTGCAAGAGGTAATGTAATGAGATGAACTAAGCATGGGACGTCTAATTACGTGTTACAGGACAGATTTGTAAATATCGAGATTTAATATTTCGAATGAATTTGGAATTTTTAAACGTAAAACATGGCGAAACAAATGTTTTAACAAACATTAATATCGTAACGTCATGTACGAATTATTCGATCTTATTAAATATTAATATTTCGCGGTCGTATTTTTGTGTGTACGTGATGTCTCTTTACAATGTCCTCTGCATCAACTTCATGATAAAATTATTGGCTCCCTTTTTCCAAAATGATTACGCCAGTTTTTCATATTTGCGTATTGTGTATAACCACGTAAATGTATACATATAGTATTACAACGGTTTATTTACGGTCTATGACACATTATTATACGTATAATTGCGTAATACGTGCGTGTATAATACAGTAAAATCGAAATAGGCGAAAAAAAAACGAAAAATATTTCGATACACAAAATTAATTAGAAATGGAGAACGTCTATTGCCGTGGATGGTACTCGTCGACAGATCACATTAGTATTTGTGAACTTGTGATATTTGGGGTCTCATTCTTGCGTCTCTAGATTGCCATTTAATAACAACTGCACCTAGTCGAGTTTTCTGATTGAGAATCACCCTAGGGGAACTCCCAAAATGGGATTTTCCAATATTGAGATCCAGCCATATCGCTTTCTTGTGTGTCCTAAATAATCGTTGCGCTTGATCGTTTTCGTAAATAAAAATCCTTAACCATTGGTCACTGTAACAAAAACTATATATAAATTGTATTATATTTTTCGTTCACGGAAACATAATGTAATATATTTTTAGAAAAAAACTCTTTTCTTTCCATCACCCGAACTGTTTTTACCGTAGTCGAGGCCTAACGTGGTATCGTTCTTTCTTCTTCAGTACCGTATATCACATCACAATCACATTTCGCGCAAATCCTTAGCGTCATGAGTCGAGCTGGTCGGAGCAGCTAGGCAATAAATCGGTACTTGGACCATCGCTTTTTAATGTTTGTGTATAGACACGTAGACAATTAACCAGTAGGATTTTTACGGATACGTTTAATAAGTACCTTATATTGTACTTAAGACCTCAAGCCTCTGCCCGAGACTCTAAACAAAACGATTGGTTTTCGACGTCTATTTTGTATACGCCAATTATTAGTACATTAAAAATGACGTTATATTGGCTCGATTTTTCGAATGGGCGTGCATAATTATAACATTTCGTGAGAGGCGAAATGTCATTATTGCCTTCGTCAAACCATTCGACACCTTAATGTGTTATAAAAGAAATTTTAAAAACAATTATACGTTATACCGGCAAAAGCCGTTATCAGTTTAACGTCAAAAATGCTTCGGGCATTAGGAAAAAAAATGTATTTTTGTCCGAAAAATTGTCCGAAAATGATAGTTAATGTTAAAATAACAAGGCAAATAGGAATTTGAGTATTTTATAACAAATTACGGTTACCCGTAATAAAATAAATGTCAGAGCGAATGTTAATTTTAAAAATGTCGTTACGAATACGATATTATAAAAACAAAATACAGTTATAATTAATATATATACACAAGTCCGTAATATAGTATATATATATATATATATACCCGGAAAAAAAATATATATGACATACGTCGAAAATATGTAATCATTTAATACACCTATATCTATTGATTAAACAGAGAAAATATAAGAAAATGTCGATCAATTATTTTCGAACTATTCTCTCCGAATTGAACATAAATTATAGTATACGTATTCGTTGTATTTCGTTAATATATTAAAAAAGTATTTGCAATAAATAATTATACATTTACGCCATATTAAGACGTAAATATTTTAACGTCTCTTTGTTGACGAGACAAGTAAATATTACATATATACTTGCGTGTGTTTAAATATCAAAAACGAAACAAAAATGAATTTTAATCGAAGAATTCGGTGAGCAGCCAGGAGGTTGGGTCCTACAACGAGAATTCCTGCTAGGATCCTTTGGTGACCAGGCCGACATGGCGTAGAACCGTTTTGAGAATGACGGATACAATATGGCTGGTTCGAACACGCGTATTACGTACACGCGTACATAATCGCGTTTACCGTTCGAACATTTTAACGCGTCGTGCCCACGAGAAAATGAAACGCGTTTCGTTCGTTGAAATCCAAATAAAACGTCACGTTTTTCGTCGTACGCATAACCGCGACGTGTCCCATTATGCGGCGCGTATAATTTACGTATTGTTATGCAAAATAACGCTCGCGTCGCGTGGTACGATAACAAACGGCGACGACGAGTTATGAAACGGGTATAATATTTCTACACCCGTCCGTTACGGGCAGGTTGCACCATCGTACGCGTGCGCGTAATAATACGAAACGAAATTCCTAACCGGCCTACGTATCGGTTTTGCGGAGCGTTTGTTTTCCTAATCAAAACTGTCCGATTTTAATCAGTATCTGCCTCCTGTTATGCCGACTCCACACGCGTACACACCGGCCCGCGTAATGATATTATTCCTCGATGTACGACGGGTTGTGAATAAAAGACGGGCGTGAAGACTGTTGAAAGCGTTACACAGTTATTTACAGTTGATCTCCTTCAAAGTAGGCCGCTTACACAGTGTGTACCATATACCCGGCTCTCTTCAATACGCCTCTGGAAATCGTCATCGGGAATTATTTCGTCCGCATGTTTAAAAACGTTGATTCGGTAACGTCATTTTTGTCTTCGGGAACGAAAAGAAAAATCGTCGCACGCAACTTGGTCCGACAAACAAGATGGTTGCGGAATAACTGGGATGTCGTACTGTGATTTTCAACTGTCCGACTCATTAAATCCGTGTCATCTTCTTCGTACAGCGTCTCGTTGGCGGCGAAGAGCGTCGTATTACTCGTTCGTTATAGTTTGTCCTTTTCGAACGCACTCACGACGATGGACCAATCTTGGCTACAAACTTGACGAGCTTTCGTTTTAGGGTCATTTGCCTTCCACAGCGAAAATTATACCTTTGTTCCTGGATCGTAGCCGTACACCCAAGTTTCGCCACCGGTCAAAATCGAATTTAAGAAATTTACTCCACATTCTAACATTCTAATGGCGATTTTGTTTTCGATTTTCTGAGAGCGATTTTACAACGAATTTGGCCGTTACGTTCCTCGTACGTGAATCAACCGTCAAAATAGTTCGAACCGATCCAAAATAGAATTGGAACTCATTACTAAGTTCCGTGGTTCGTGTGACGGCGATTATCTCGAACGGATGTACGCGTTTTTTTAATCGTTTCCTCATTTTCGGCTTGTTCAAGGACGTCCTCCTCGTGCGTATTCGCTTATTTCGACGATCGGTTTTACTCTCTTTACAAAACCGTTCGAAAACGCCACTAATGAACATTCCATAGATTCCTGTGTCAAATAGCAATATTTAAATCTCGCTAGACGTAAAAGTGTATTTCGAGCAACCATCGCGTGAAGCAGCAGACCGTAATACATTTTTTAACCGTACCTACGTCTCTAATGTGTTTTCCCAACGCTTGAGATCGATATCCGCGAGCCCGTTAATTCACAAACTAGTTTAGTTACATTAATAGTCTCGCGACACTTTTTGGTTACACCTCGTACCAGTGTATGTACACATGGACGACCCTCGTCAATGTTGATTATTATTAATCACGTAATATTATGTTATCGAGTGGAATGCTTTGTATTAGAACTAATACGCGGGTGTTTTTTGTTTTTGGTATAAATTATATTATTTACCTTCAAATCGGGCGCGTATAAAATGTCGGGCGAAATGCGTAATGAATATCGAGATAAATATTGATTTTACGATAAAACTATATTATAATATACCGCGGCACAATCGACAGTTTGCCTATTTAATTTCTACGTATTACAGTCATCTTTCGGATGATCAGCGCTCTTGCCACAAATAACTTTAAACACAATTTTATGTCTCGATTTTAATTTATCTAACCACTCGGAACTAGTACGAAAATTTACTATACCAAGTTGTTGAGCAAAATCCATTGCTTTTTTTTTTTTATTAACGTACCTGAGATATTGGCGGATTTATATTTTGTATACAAGCGATCCATTTAAGAACAACTTTGTTAATTTCTCCATAAACACACACATTCATTAGTTTTCTATTGCTAAAGGGACAAGATCCTCACACGCGCTTAATTATATTATCACGATTTTTTAATATGGTTGAAAGAGAACTTGTCGGAATATCATACTAGTTTTTGTTAACACCATTGTCGATTTTATTTAAAATTTCGAATTCGTCGATAATCGATAAACATTTACGTTTTCTATATTTTTATTGTACGTACAGAAAAAACGAGAGCAAATTTGAGCGTACTTATAGGTTTACGTCAACATTGGAACTGCGGTACTGCAGTAAAATTAACCGGTTTGCCTACCTTCCTTGTCTTATCTTTATCCGATACATACTATATCAATCTATATCTCGTTAAACAAATATATATCGTAAAATAAAAAAAATGCGTTTTATGGAAGTTTCACTGTAGTTACTCAATTCAATATACGTACACGCTCGCTACTACATTCGAAATTGTACTTAACATCGATTGTATACGTTTATTACAATAACTTAATCAGTCGCTGTATGTTACTGTTAACGAGTAAGAATTACATACTGTATTCGCCGTTGACCACGTTATTCACGTGTCGATATTACATTCCACGCGGTATTTCGAAAAGCTATTAGAGGAAATATATCGATTTACCGATAACGTATTAATGTAATCGAAACGATCCCGTAAGCACGAGAGCTGGTCGACAAGCGGGAGGGAGGGTCAATTTCTTCGCTGGGGCCGATCGTAAGAAAGCAAGCGCTCGGAGTCGAGCGAAAATAAAACGCGCGTATTACGCGATGTATTGAAAATCGTTGGCTTATTAATTCGATTACATTGACGTAATTACGTTGTGTACGCGTGTTTTTTTGTTCGTTCGGTCATGGTGGAAAGAACTTTCCTCATTTTCCCGGAGGGAATTCAATTTTCAAACAATAATATGTATATTCACGACACATACACTATGTTTTTATATATATACGTGTATATGTTTAGTGTACGTGCGAATGCCCAACTTTACTTCAACGGATCAGATTCTTGTGTTCTATTTTCGTATATATAATCCCGTTATACGTGTGTACACTCGTTTCGGACCCCTAAATCCTGTCCTTCGTTGTATATATATACACTCGCATACATACGCGCATTATCGGCTATTTATAGCGTTTGATGCACGCATGTTCCTACGAACGATGATGAAACGACTACGTCATACGTGTTGGGGGTGAATGTGCAACGCCCAGGAGAACGCGTTCGAACGGAAAAAACCACGAACGTAAAATCGATTAGTATTTACGACTATACAAATACGCGCCTCATTGAATAGACTATGTTTGTGTGTTATGCACGATGGTAAGATTGTGATGACAACGGAATTGCCCGATTTTCGTACGAAACAAATACCTAGTCGTTTTCGCGACGCCTAATCGACGCGGAACACAGACGGTCGAACATCTCGAATGCGAATTAGTCGACGTGCTTCGCAACGAACAAAATTAATAAAACGAAATACTGTTTGTTTCCCCACAACCGACAACGCAACAACACTTCGACTTATGTACATACGTTTTATTACTAGCGCGACGGTGTATAGTGAACCAATTGTGTCATTTAGTTTTACTGCGTAAAACGCGTTCGTTACACATCATTAAACGCGTATATTTTTACGTAATGATTATCGGATAAAAGCAAATTTACCACCTCGGCATTTTCGTACCTTTATATATCACCACATCTCGTTTGACTCTTGGTAAAGCTCTCTTAGGTTTTCATTTTTATTATTCCGACCCAAATCCCTGAACTCGGATTTCAGTACATCGTTGCCCTCCCTAAAGTGACGTTGCCCCTGAATCCTTTATACAGGCTGACTTTTATGTAATGGTTGTATAAAATTCATTTATCTAAATTAAAATATCGAAGTATGGCGATTTTCCAAGCGTTTTCAATTATTTTCTTAATCCGCCAACCTTCAACGAACGCATACAACCAAAACGAACGCAGTGGCACTACGTCATGAAACAAATTTATATCTAGTAATGCGACAGCGATGCGTATACTCCAATTATCGGCTCACATTTATTATATTTTTCGTTTAAAAGTTATAAACATATATATTTTTTTTAATTTCCGTGGCCCGCCGGTGTTATTTTTATTTTGTCGCCATTTTTTAAATAGTTGGAAAATCCAAAACGTAAAATTGTCTTTAATCATAATAATAAAGCTTATTGTCTACTTGCAAACAAAAAGATACTTCAATCGTAAGATCGCATTTTGAGTACCGACTGTACAAAAAAAAAAAAACCGTACGTTAGTTTTCGTACACCCGTACGAAAATTACGTACACCCGTAAACCATTAAAAACTTTAACATGTTTACAGGCAATGTTCAAAACTATAATAATTCCTTATAATGACTACGGCGACATTGTATAATAAAGTACCTATTTCATAGATTTCGCTTAACGAATCTAGAAAATTTAGACATTTTCTACGAAGCGTATCACAATTTTCTGAAATACCGTCCCCGGTAACACGTGTATTGTTTACTGTACATTTACACGGCCGTGGTGTTTACGCGTGTTTATAGTGGAGTACAGTCGAGTTTATCAAAGCGTTGGATTTAACGATAGGAAAAAAAACAATATGCTTCGTATAAACGGTTTGTAATAAACTTATACGCGGCTCCGCCTCGTCAATTTACCCTTCATTTTATCGACCGTTGTAGCGGCTCGCACCTGTTCCTTCTCGACCGCCGTTCGCCGCACGTGCGGCGTATTATTGGCGTTGTGTAATATATAAATATAACGTACGTTTTCAAATCACTGGAACAGCTGCTGCAGTATACGTATATTTGTATATGTGTGTGTACACGCCTGTGTGTGTGTGTGTGTTTATTACTTACGAATGTATACACGACGGACATCACGCACGCACAACCGAAAATAATGAATATATCTATCCGAGGTGATTATTTATCCGGCGTATCCTTATACTGTTTCAGTAAATATACGTACGTGTATATCGTATACCACGCGGTTATATAGATATCTGGTTACGCGACGTATTTTTAAAATTCCTGTCATGTGTCGACGCGTCAAAAATATTCGTTATGTACTATTAAATTTTGTGTATATATATATACATACTGATACAACTAAAAGGGTTATTTCGGGGTGTCAAAGGGTCTTATAAACAAGTCGGAGCCGTAAAATTGTCAATACGGTCGATTCGTTAATTGTATTTACGGTTATAGAAAAAAAAAGCGTCAAATCCATTTCGTAATTTTGCGAATAAAAATACGATTTTATCGATAAACGGAAACTATTTGTACTGCTGTGTACTCCCATCTCTAACGTTTCGTACGATCGACATCGAATTACGACAATGTTCGGACACGCGCTCCTCAAAATTAATGTCGTTATTATTTATTATCTCGAAATTTTAATCCTTACCTTTGCGTTCGCGTGTCGAACTCTACAAACGGTTAACATTTTTTTTTTCATTTCCAGCCGCGACAACGCGAATTCGGTAACATTAACGATGTTTTCGTTCGAAAATCGCGAAAACGTTTAAAACCGACAATTTTATGATCAATCATACGGCGGACACCAAACTGTAAACCGTTATTATAAAAAAACATCATTTCGACAGACAATTGGATACAATTAATTTGTTAATTCTTTCAATAAACTATAAACTAAACTTTCAGCCAATCAAAGTTTTTGGGTGGGTTAAGTTGTTTACAACAAAACGCATGTTTTACAAAATAATAACAATAATAATACTATAGAGCGAGCAGGTGGCTGAACATGTCCTGAATCAGTTGACAATCATTAAAATATAACATACAATTAATAACATTTCGAGTGAATGAATTCGTGGACGTTTAAATAAATCATAACCATAAACGGTTTTTCCCTTAAACTTACTAATGTGGCTCATTCGTATACATAGAGTATCGTTACCACATTAGGCGAAATTGATTTTTGCTGATATCGTACATCGTACAAAGAAAACGTACGAATTTCGTTAAAATTTAAACAATGTTACACGTTTTGTTTAATTGCAGGGCGATATGGGAAAGAAGGTAGAGTGCTCCACGGGCTCTGTGAATAATTAGCTCATGTGAGTTACTCGGACAGAGACTTTATTATTAATCGGAAGTAATAATAAACCAAAAGTTTCTGAGCGACGCTGGTAATTTATTATAATTAATGAATATATATATATACTATGCACGTATATCACGTCCACTAATATGTATTGTTAAAATAATATATATATTTTGAGCTCTTAGCAAATAGGAAAATTGTCCACTTCGAAAATCGTACTATTTATATTTAACAATTTTCGGTTTGTCTTTAAATGAGAAAATACAGGGAAAATTGAAAAATATGTCGAATAAAGTACCGACTCAATACTATACAATTTTCTACTGGTAAATAACGCGCCTCAAAGTCATCCGGCCATCCCTACACGAAAAGATGTTCATAGAAAAAATAAAAAACGCATCTTTGTAAAACCGGCGCATTCATGCGTCTTCGCTTCGCTCAGAATTTAAAAAAAATTAATCGAAATATAACACAAAGGAACATAAGAAAGAATTCAAAAAAAATTCTTTTAAGTGTATTGTATTTGTATTATAAACATAAATTGTCAGATGCTCGAGGGTGTATTTCATTGTTTTATAAGGCATTTATATAATTATTACTATTATTAATTTGCTATGTTATATATGTATGTATGTATGCTTCTTATGAAACATGTAAATTTTGACGCTAAATAATTTGAAAATTTAAATATTTTTCCGTTTTTTTGTTTTATATAATATATTACACCGTAATGGTAAAAATCAGTAGTTTTTAATGTATAAAGTTAACCAATTAAAAAACCGTTAACAATTCTTTTATCGATCTCAACGTTGTATGTTCGTGAGCAATTACGAATATAAAAAACTCAAACTATAAAGTTACAATAAAATAGAAACGAAGGCTTGCCTGTCAACCGTACATTCAGGAATTAAACGTATATGTCACGAAAAATTTCTAGTAAAATATCAAATTTTGTCGCGTAATAAAATATAAATCAATTCGTGTGAGAAACTCATTTTGTTATAATATAATTTCCATTTATATATATATAAACCGTTTATAAAATGAAAATAAACGAATTTTAAATAAAACCTTTTTCGTTTTGGACAGTTTTGATAACATCGATTGCGAAATGTCCGGCACTTGACTCAAAAACCAGATCGACGTTCCTGACGCATGATGCATGTATAGGAACAATCACGAAATGTTTGTTTATTATCGTTACGACGAGCGTAGTACTGATTAGTTAGACGGGGCGGCATATCCATATATATATATATATTATATCAGAGATCGGCAACCTTTCCTTCGTGGAATGAGGGGTCTTGAACAACTACTCCGACAGTCCGACCAAGAGTTCTGTGCCAGTTTTTACTTTAGTTGGTCAGGAAGGGGGGAAGGTTGGTAAAACCTGAGGGAATTCCTGCTTTCTCTCGCTTCCGCCTAACTTCTGGGCTGGGAAGGAGGAAAGATCAAGGATGTTGACCATTTCAGACGCAATCCCATTTCACACGCAATCACTTGTCCTCGAACAAGTGACGAGTGGACGACCCGGTGCCGGACCGATGGTGGAAATGAGACGGGTCCACGGTGTCCACGCCACGCTTCGTTTCAAGAACACGGCGTGGACGGGTGCGTTACGTGAGATGCGCGGATCCCTTTCTACTCGTAGGAGTTACACGTAGCGGCCAGTCCGGTTGCTGGATGATTGAACCGGAGGTGCCCATCAGGACCACCCGTTTAAATTGATAACATCAGGTGGAAGACTGTAACCACCGCGGACAATAGACCTGTTTGTAGAGTGGGCTCGTGCCCTATTCGTTTATACATCATGTTTATGGTGAGCTGCGATATGATGATCGGGATCATCATCTTTAACACACCTTTCAATGGCAATCGTTTATTGTATTTTTGTCCCGTGTTTTTTCATACTATAAATACTTATGGCTGGCTGAAGCAACGCTGTCAAGGCTTATCGGCCAACGAGCGTATTATGCCTGATGATCAACAAAAAACCAAAAGGGATCCGCAACCTTTGTAACCGCGTGGGCCATATTTGTTTTACGTTTTTCGTCAAGGGTCACGTTCATAAAAAAAATGTTTACTTAAAACGCCAATAATTTTATTACTATTTGAAATCGTAACGCGAGTTTACATTAATGTCGTGTCACATTAATATAAGTATACGTCGTAAATTTAAGCGAAAATTAAAACGGTTACTATAAGGAAAACGCTTAAAATTATAATTTAAAACAATTATAATCGTAAAATTGCGGATTAACGCGACTTTCGTTGCTGACGTTAATTTATCGATTCGCTGATATCAGCTTTTAAACTTACGGCTAAGATTCGTAATATAACGCGTAAACGTTCACGGTTACGGAATGAAAAGCGTTTATTTTTTCTATACTTCATAATCGAAAAAGTCTGCTCACATAAATACGTACACGCAAACGTCGCTATAATTTGTCGCGCAAATTGTTTGATATCTTTCAATTTGGATACGAGACGGTTAAATTTGATACGCGCTAGAAGCTTCCCGAAAATTAGTTTCTTTTAGTAGAACGTTATTTCGCGGTTCAATGACTTCCGTTTGTAAATTATTGTGTTCATTAGTGTTCATGTTGTCGAAACAATTTAATTACTTCGTGGCGTTTATATAAAACTCGTCAAATATCTTCGAAAATCGGTTCCGTAATTGTTTAACGGCATTTCGAGATGCTATCGAAATTTAACGTTTTTTCGCGAACCACAAAAAATTACTCAACGGGTCGTCGACCCCTGATGTAAAATATATATATATAGTATTATTATATTGGAATTCACGTATCTGTGGTGCGTACGTATACACTAACCACGGTATACGCCTACCCGAGAAATACGCGACTTAGGACCGTACGTTTCCACGTATACGTAACATATATATATATATAAATAGACGTATAATGTACATACCCCGGTGTATAATTTACGTATTATACGCGACCGTTAAAAGCGCACGTGTACACAATACGCCGGCATTCGGTTCCCGTGACACGAGCGTGTATTTACACACAGATAAACGTGGACGACGCCAAGTCGGTTGTAGCGTACGTACGTAGGCAGATTGGTAGGTAGGTGGAGTAGTTGTACCCCAGGTGTAACCTCCGCCCCGCCACCGTTCGTCACTGTGACCGTCATCGTCGCCGTCGCTTTTGAACGTCCGAACGGATTTATACGCGCGCGCACGAATGATCGACAGTAGAACGTCTTGTGCGTGCGCTCGCGCTTAGTACGTACGTATACCCGATACGGATCTCGACGATCTTATATATATACACCTATAAGTACACGTCCCGCGAAATTAACTGGTCCTGCGCTCCCCCATCCCTACCAAACAACAATCCCCTCCCCCCTCCGGTGGTTCGTTACGAGATTATTGTACGAGATACGCGTATTATAAATAATACGGGCCGCCCTTGAATTCCGCCGATTTCTATAGCGTTCGAATAAAACGAACGTTTTCGTTAAAACCTTCTGCGAGAAATCTGCAGCTGCGCCGCGGTCGTTCGCGGAAAATCCTCGACCCGTCCCCGCGCTTATGGTTAATACCGTAAAACGCCGATATATTGACGAGAGCGTGTCCCGGCGCGACCTTTTGTACGGTCCTTTCGTCCTCCCTACTATACCGTCTCAAGTCGCGTCGATCACCGTTGGCCATAAACGCGCCGTTTTCCATTTAAGCGCACCGGCACGCGAACCCCTCTCTCCAGGGTGTTCCTTTGGTGTCTGCCCACCGACTCCGGTGACAAATTATACGATCATTCCCTTCGAATATTCTCCAAAGACGATCGAACGCGACCGCACTTTCGACTAAATCCGCGTAATATTACCTCGTGCACTGGTCCGCTCACGCACGTTTATGTACGCGCTACGCGAACAACCATAGGATTATTAAATAACGACGAGTGTTGAAAGCCAACACCTCAATAGTGCCGCCGTTTTATTATTCCTTGCTTTCTATGCGACCGAACAAGCCGCGTGTATAGGGTGAGAATAACGGAACGAGTAAAGCAGAGCAGACAACGGAAGACCACATTATTTCCGCCACGATCTAGTACAATTTTCGTCTTTTCTCTTTATTACGCTCGAAGTTTTCGAAAACAATTATTTTATTTCATCGTGTACGTATATTATTATTACGTATTAAACTTGGCCAAGGCTTTGTGATCTCTGTGAATGATCTGATGTAGATTAACGCGTCAAATAACAAACGTAAAAAAAAAAAAAAACGAAATACACGAAACATAATAACGTGACAATAGCGACCATTGTGACGAATGATTAAAACGAACGGACAACGCAGAATTCGTACCGTCCGTGTGGAGCCAATTTAGAATTGTTCGGGAAAGCGCTCCAAAAAACAGCTTTGTTATTGGATAGGTTTGAAAAGCGAGCCACGGATGATGTAGATCCCGTTTTAGAAACGCGTTTTAAATTATTGTTGTAACGACGAGGCAACGCGTTCGAAAAAACGATCCTGAGCGAAATTCGGTTTAAAATTCCTTCGAAGTCGCTCGAAATGCAAACGTTTCGGGAAAAGGATCACGTCCAACGCCTTTTTATTGTTGTTCGTTGTTGCGTGATAAGCTCGTATAAAACGCGCGACTACTTTAACAACGATAATTGTGGCCGCCCAAAACGGACGCGCGGAAAAGACGCCCGTTCCAAACCAGCACAAAACAAACAAACGCGTATTATAATCTTCGTACCGCCGGATCGTTCCGTTATTCGTCCATTTCGGTTCGCATAGTTATTATCCGCAAATGTCCTTACCACCTTAGCTTGTCAAATGACAATATGGTACGACACGAACACGTGTCGTTTGAAGTAAGGACGAGGTATTAACGCACGTGGTGCGTTTTTTTATAGTGGTATCCCCTCCAACAAGCCTAATCCACTCGCAGTACAGTGCCGATATCGTCGTCATGAAGCATATACACTCGCGTGTCCCTACTACAAAAGTGTTTCAAAAAAAAATATTACGATTCGAAATTGAAATCATCTTTCGTAAGCGTCCTGTTTGCCCGATTTGGCGAGTAAAATATATTGACGCTCCACCGCTACCGACGTGCAACATTACGAATAGTACGTTCACGCTTCGATACTAAATTGTCGGTCTACGTTTTTAGGCATTTTTTACAATTTCCATTTGCGAACTTGTCTCGCGTCTTGTTGTGTGCCTCTAATAACCATAACAGTCGAATGCGATCGTTTCAAGTTAAAACTATTGGTCAGGCATTACGCAAACACGATTGAACTGTTACGCACAATAGTAAACAATGTTAAAGGTAGTTGTAAATAGCAGAAAATAGTCAAAAGTATAAAGTAAAATACGTTAAAAAATAAATAACAAAATACGTTAAAAAGTACGACTGATGCGGGACGAACCGAACGTAATGAAAACATAAAAGTACCGTGTAGAGACTTTATAAGCTCGTGTTGGGACTAAATCTAAAGTGTTATACGATCACCGCGACTGAATCCGGTTAGTTTTTTTTTATCGCCGTTGTTCGGCCCACTGCGGGGGGACATGGACCGCGGTCATGGTCGACGATTCGCGCATGGCGATCCTCCACCCCTGTTGTATCCGTGTCTCGCTTCTCGAAGGCGGTCAGAAACGCACGGGTAACGCGATCATTCGGACTTCGCGTCGACCGCACTGCGTGTTCGGTTTAATTCGAACGTTTGAACGATAATTGGACGAACACGCTACGAAAGTAATTCAACTCGAAACGACTTTTA
The DNA here is from genome assembly GCA_025469175.1 of Geopemphigus sp. TES_GeoC_2020. Taxonomy (NCBI): domain Eukaryota; kingdom Metazoa; phylum Arthropoda; class Insecta; order Hemiptera; family Aphididae; genus Geopemphigus; species Geopemphigus sp. TES_GeoC_2020. The sequence continues at coordinate 3,188 of JAIPRN010002758.1, read as the reverse complement.
AACAAAGGGGAGAAAATCGACGTCCTATCGAACACTGTCGACTACCGCGAACTTTTAAACCCGTAACGAAACAACTATATCACTCCGGAACGGTATAACACGAATGTATACGGCCAGCGTAGTTTTTCGATAGTATTTATTAATATCATCGGCACACATAATAGTAATGATCGAACGCCGTTTAATTCTTTGTTTATCGCCATTATACGAATAATATAGTATAATTATCGTCGTACAATGGCGAACATATAGTTTTATTGTAAAACCTAAAGTTAAAATTTCTGTTTTTTCGCGCCTGGTCGTCGCGTTTAATTTGAAGTTAACGACGGGACACGCGTTCGACGATCTAATTTGAACAATCGAACGAAGTACGTAACGCGCGCGCAAAACCGCATAAATAACGTAATTAATCGTGTCGCGGTTTACAAACCGAGTTACGCGACGGATGTGCGGACGAAACTGGTAAACCTCGGGTCGCGGCGCGTTCGAAAACCAATCATTTGATCGACGTCCGTTCAGGGACGATTCAAAACTCGAAATCGAAACAACCGAACTCGATAACTTATAACGTTACGGTATTGGTGATAAGCGAACGCTATACAACGCACTTATCGATACGCAATTGGCATTCGTAACGCGCACGATTTTATGTCCTCGACTCCATAGTCAGTAAACGTAATTTTCGAACACGAATGTATATATATATATATTCGTATATGAAAAAGTCCAAACTTATTACACCATTATGTACAGAAATCGCGTTGACGAGGTATATGTCGAATACAAAAAACACTCGAACATATTTTGCGTAATAGTTTTTCTAATTAACGACTGCTGTAACATAAAATTCCGAACGTACATGCGTATAATTTGTATAGATACGTATATTTTACCATTTCGCTGCGACGAACGTACGCCGTGTACATACAATATAATATTGACTCCCGGAAACGAGCCTACACAAAAAATAAAACCCGATTAGCCCACACGTGTGTACGCGTATATATACATAAAAAAATCCCCTATTGTACCGTATACAACATAACGTATACGACCGTACACAATGTCACTACATTGTTAATTATTTAAAATTTGAAACGCAAACACTGTAAAGGCATATAATATATATATATATATCACGACGAACAAATGAACAAACCAATGAATATTTCTAGTAGTGTGTCAGTTATAATATGCGCTTGTATGACGTATATATATATAAATATATAGATATAGATATGTAGATATGTATGTGTTTACCAGTCACATTCATTCCACGCACATTGCGCGCCCTATAAAATCGAATAAACGTACGCCCGATTAACGAAACGATAAACATTTTGATTGACGTACTAATTTATAATATAAAATGTCACGAGGCGACGATATGTTATTAGATGTAGTAATACGTCCGCAAATGCGGTGTTATTTCTGCAGCGAGAAACAGCAATGAAGCGAAAACAAATCGGTCGCGATTCGGATTTCTAAACACCGTATTCGCTACGCTCCTAGTCAGTTTCTATTACGCGAAACTCAACTCGTTGCGTCCGTCTTTTCTACCTTCGTACGATAACGCTGTCCGTCTGCTTCTCAACAACTATATATATATAGATATATATCGAACTGATATCAACCGAATTTCCACTGTTGAGACGTTATATATAGTTTCAATACAATGCTTATTCCAACGCAAGATTTGAGGTACAAGTTATCGAATTCGGTTCGGTAATTCCGGAAATATCGCGACTATAATATGTTATACTGTTTTGGAAGCGATTTAATTATTGGTTTCCGTCCGAAAGACAATTTAGTGAAAAATTAAAGCAACACTATTGTAAACAACTTTTAGCAGAAAAACGTTTTCAAAAAAAAAATGTTCGCTGGCTAAAAACAACTGTTCTCTATAACTTAAATTAAAAACCAGTTTTTATTGGCTATTCACCATCATAGACATTGTCAGATTATTATTCGAACGTAATCGATAAATCTATAAAATATGTTTGCGTGGCTAAAGAACATTAATAAAAACGGATAAAAATGTGTAAGAATTTACTCGATTTACCTGCTGCCAAATATCGTGTGTATCGGTAAACTGAATAGGAGAAGACATAAATAATGTTAAATTGGCTATAAAACGCGAAATTTACGATTTTCAAAAGCAAAATCAAACGGCGGTAAGGTCAATAATACGGGAAATAAAAAGCCGCGTCGATCTATTTATATATTTCACGACACTTATCAAGATAATATATTATTCTCGATTTCGTCGTTCAAATCGTACATTTTATTCGTTTGTTTCGTTCATATTTCTGATTACGTGTCTTTTTGGACCGTCGGTTATGTCGCTTACATAATGCCGACCTGTCGAATCCATTTGGAGTCATTACTACAATTTCTTATTACGCGCCCGTGTTTACGATTTTTTTACTGGCTTATTAATGAACGACGATAGGCTTCGAAAAGGTAACGATTTACTGAAACGGGTCGTGCGTATTTACTCTAAATTTGACGAATAAATGTATTCGAAAAATTAACGACTCCGGGCGATACACGGTTAGTTAAATTCGACTATTTAAACGTAGTTTTTCCAATTTCAAAGAATCGTACGAATAATCGACGACGCGTTTGACTGAGGGTGCGGGTGTACGCGTTAAGAAATACTGTACACAAAAAAAGTGTTACGCGTAAGGTACGGCCAATAGTACCGCATCAATCGCTTCATTCGTCTTGTTTTACGAAAAATAAAACAATACACCGTTCGTTATATTCTCGGACAAAGCCGATTTGGCTAAAACTAATTGTCATATGTAGAGAGCGAAAAATGTACATCGTCACGGCCGCGTTAAAATGTCGTCGAAATAGCGAAAATTTAACAATTGTCCGTACATTTAAAAACGAACAAATAAAAACGTTTTCCGACAGGATGTTGTTCAAAACCCATACGCACATTATCGACGGAGAAAATGAGTATCGCGCACGACGATTAAGAACCGATAATATATAATACAGTCGGAGGCGTTATAATCTCGTTTTACCGATTAAAAAAAAATAAAACGTCGAACATTTGTACAACGTATCATTGCGCAATACACGCCGTAGAAGTGCAAATGGCGTATAATTGAACGCGTCAAGTATAGATAAAAACCTATCGTGCGTACAATATATATTTTATACGATGTCGAGAGAGA
>JAIPRN010002757.1:0-27071 GCA_025469175.1 Geopemphigus sp. TES_GeoC_2020 | reverse complement strand
GGCGAGGTAAAATAACGTGGGGATAGCTCGCGTTGCTCGCCTACTCTTAAGGATGATCGTTTTTGTTAAACTTTGTTGTTATAAAATTTTTTCAATAAACGATGGCAACTCACTGGTCCGAAGTACTGCCTTCAGGCATTCCGGGCCCGTGAGTGTATTGCTGATACCGTATTAAAAAAAAAGTGTTTTCCTGGCTGAGGGACCGCCCGATTAACCACCTGAGCTTCTCCCTCCTTGTGGATGGTGGCAAAATTTACCTTCGTGTTCTAATAATAATATTATGTAATATATATGTTACTACATAATACATTTTTCATTGCCTGAAAACACGGATAAAACGACGTTTTAAATGAAACATAGCTCGATCGATTTATCGCTCTCGAAACCCCCTGCATACTAAATTTCATGAAAATCGTTGGAGCCGTTTCTAAGATTCAGATTATATATATACAAGAATTGCTCGTTTAAAGGTATTAGATTATTTTATTATTATTATTATTATTAATTGAATAAAACAAATTTTTAAAATACAAATAATTTTACAAAAATCTTTTAGATTTTTTGTTAAGATTGCTGGTATAGCAGAATTAAAATAAAAATAAATATAAATACGAAAGCTACAAACTTTAGTATTAACAAATTATACATTAAATAAAAAGATGTACTCGATACTCTAATTTTAATAAATGAAATACTGAAAAATGTAAAAAAAAAAATACATATTTAAATGTTAATAAATAAAATACAATTATTAGATTATTGGAGAACTAAAACTAATTAAATAATCAAAATATATCAAAATATATTAAAATTATCACGTTAACTAAATTGTTTAATGCTAGCCTAATACATTTCATTTCGTAAATAATTAGAAACAGTTAACCATCACTACAATGTTTTTTGTTTATATGATATTAATCATAACATACAACTCGAAGAATAGCCTCTACAAAATGGAAACAAATATACGAAGCCAAGATTGCGTTATAAGAAAACGCAAAATAAATCAACTTCCAAGACAATTTGTTGGCTTAAGAGTAAAAGAAGAATTTAGAATATTGTCACAAAGATTTACACGATTTGGTAATATAGTTGACGGTAAAGGCAATACAGATGAGGATCAGCCTCTTTGTAAAAAATTAAAAAATGAACACGAATCTGATATAGACACTAAAGTAAGGTTCGACTTAATTAAGATTTGATATTAATTCATAATTTTAACGTCTTATTATAGGACCAAAAGAAATTTAAATTACCCCTATTCAGTTTTGACGAAATGAAGATAATAAACGAACTTTTCCCAGAATTGATACCTCAGTATGAATTTGATAATGACGAGGAAATGGATTATGTGAAAAATAAATATATTTCTCAAATACCACAAGAAGAAGATAAAAATGACTTACCCACAGAAGTAGAGGATTTCAATGCATTAAGATTTGAAATACATTAATTATTTCTTACGATTTTCTCATAGACCTCGGAGGAGTTCAATTTAATACAATTAAATCATGACGAAATTGACGTGTGTTTGAAAGATACGATAACAAGTGCTTATGACGAAGACAAAAAATATATAGAAGATAAAGTTATTCTTGACATGTTAAAAAAGTAGAATGAAAATGTTTCAATTAGAATTAATTTAATTAATTTTCAATTAGATTGAAATAAAATTCTAATTAACCCTTAGACTTTGGTAAAATATATTTTAATACGTGTAGTTGAACTCTTTTTTCGAAGTTGTCAACTTTGAAAACGTGATCTGAATAATAATTATATGTGTTTTATAATCTGTCACTTTTTATATAACACATAATATGAATTGATTTTCTGAAATACGTCGCATATTAGTATTTACATAAATACTAATTTCTTTGCTATCTGAATAAATATTTCACGTTCGTCCATCATTGGAATGGTTCCATCTAATATAATTTACAATAAAAAATTCGACTTCCGCATAAGAAACTTTTTTGAATATGGAAATATAATGATATATCTGTTTTCGTAATGGGTACAAATTTAGTATAATGTATTGCTCAATGTTTATCCGTATTTAGCTTTGTGTGGTTAATTAATAATCAATATCTAAATATTTTAGAACGGCAGTTGATTAGTTTTATATTTTTATCTTTGGTTGGAAATAATAGAATTGTCATAAAATTGGCGACTAAGAAGCCCGGTAGCTAACATTTATGGGCTTATTAAGTATATTTTTTTTTTGACAGAGCACAGAAATCAAATTTATAATTTGTCGAGCATTAGTATCGTTTAAAACAATTTAAGCCCGACGCGTAATATGTCTACGCCAGTAAATTTCTCTTAACGTAAATTTTTTATTCAATACGCGTAATACTTAAGTGCAAACAATTAGATGCACTGACCATTATTAATCAACTATATGGACAGTATATTGTACACGTATGATACGTATCGTAGGTTAATTTTACGTTTACACAGTCAACAATTACCCTCGAAAAAGCTAGTAACACGATTGTTATTTACAAATTTAAGCAAACGGCCTATTGGTGGGTCCTATGATCGTGGTCATTAACGCGTCGACGAATTTGTACCGCGGGGTACATTTGACTTTTATTACGAAACGCAAATTGTTTAGGATCGACGTAGATACGTGTACGAATCCCGGAAATAGGGGTATTTTCCGCTTTTAGAAACAAAGAATTATCTCGGCAGTCATTTTTGATTTGACGAGACCAACTATTTCGATACCAAAATCGGTTCGTCGCCATCACGGGTTAAATCAGACCGAGTCGTCTTTCACGTTGTGTGCCACAATTTTAACGGGCGTTAGACCTTATCGCCATATATTGAAAACATGGAGGTGTATATCCATGTGTATGTCTGCCGGGCTTCGGAATATTCTTATCGGACTCGGTGACGGCGGTCGTACATTAATAACGCCATACAGATTTCTTTTTTGCCTGTTTTCGTTTTGTCGAGCATCGGACGAAAATGGCCCGTGGACATTCTCGTTTTCGTGATCTATCCCGACGTCTTATATCGATGAAGAAAATAGCTACGTATCGAGCTATACAATACGATCGAATACGGACTTCGGAAGTGGAGGGGTAGAAGAAATAATTGGATCGCTCGATAGCTAAAAACTCTATTTGTACACAGAAATCCGGAAAGCGATTTAGAACGCGCCGAACCAAAACTGATTATTTACTGACCGGTCCCCGCCCGAGGTAGATCGCGCCGAGTTAATCCACCGGTCCTGCTACTTATATTATGTGTAACACCGCTGGTGCGCGTACAAGACGGTCGTTGTAACCAAAACCGGTGCCCCCGACACGTATCTACTTAAATATTTCGCGATAATGGATCGGATAAACGTATTCGGCCGGCCGCTATTATGCCGCTGTATCCGGTGGCGTTGACGAGAGAAACGGAACGACCAACGGTCGTTGTCGCGAAATAACGTTACATCAAGTTGTAATCGATTTCGTTACGTATACATATTAGACGTCGGTGTAGTCACAACTGTGGAAAATGCGCGTACAAACGCGTATGTATCGAATACCTACGAAAATACACGCGAGCGTTTAGGTTTATTTTATGGACGTATGTAAATTCGAATGCAAAATTATGTATGTACGTATAAAAAGAATCGACTTTAAATTAAAATATAGATTTATAGATAGATATGTATATGTCAGAGCTGAAAATGAAAATGATACGGGAAATAAGAAGTCTCGTTTGACCTTCGTCCGATTCTCATCGTTGATTAACATTTTACGACGTATTTAGGAAATTATTCGTATCTGGCTATATTTGTTGCAAGTTCAAAATTCCAGACTATATAGTACATTATATATGTAGATACGTGGAATGTCTACTGCGTTTTAAAATGTCTAAATAAAAGTACTTTGTGGGAGCAGTTGACCACCAATCAATTAATCGAGAGACCGATATTTTTTGGTAGGTAGGTAGGTACATATATTCGTGGGTCGCAACCCACTTCATTTACGGATATCTTAATTGTTTAATTTTGATACGAACGTCGAAAAAAATTCACTTATTTGTATTTTTTACTCGTCTATGGAACATAACGCGCAGCGACGTCATATATAATAATATACAACGCTCGATGTACGATAATTATATATATATATATATATATATGATATAAGCGTAGACATTTACGTAAATCACGTCGTCGTGCGGTTTTCAGAGCTTATGTATTTCAAAAGTGGACAAACTTTATTCGACGTTATATCGTCGGCGTTATTTAAAAAAAAAAATCTTCGCGCCTACTGTTATCGAACGGTTTAAACCGGAGCAACGGTGTGTACGATGCCGCTACTAGAAGAATGGTTATTATCTCATTTTCGTATACAATTACATAATGTAAATACGGTAAATATAATGCGTACTAAAAAACGCTCGTCATTACGTTAGACGGAAGAGTAACGAAGTAGGCACGCAAATAATCGATCGATTTTAAAATGGATATCCGGCGCTAACGTCGCGCGCCGCCTAATTGTATTTATCGGTATATTATTTATACTAGGCGGCGTATTCGAATGAATGAATAGATTAATGAATAACGCGCCATGCGGTTACATAATCGATTAACCGCCGTACGAACGTGTAATTTATAATTGGGAGAATCGAAACATGGTCAGGGTTATTTTAATGACAAGCGGTAATAATGCCGATCGCGAAGAAAACGGGTTCGTTTCGTTTTCGCGTATACGATTATCACATATGACACGAAAAATTACGCGACTCATCACAACCGCGACCGCGCACTTTTTACGGTATTTCGTCACCGATTTTTAATTTTGTTTCGCGCCTATTGAACGTCTCGTTAAATTCTTCACCGGGACTTTTTTATCGCTCATTGCCGTATCGCGTTTAAAATAATGACCAAAACAATCTATTCACCGTAAAAATATTCCGTAAAAATCGTCGCGCAAACGCGTACGCGTCGGCATTTCGATTCGATCTTTACCACGTACTGCTCTCTTACCGATCACATTCGAACGACGCCTATGTACTCGGTATGTGAACAATTTCTCGCATTGCGCTACTGAAAAAACAAAACGAATTCGTAGCGATTACTACAATAATACACGCCCGATAATTGTACCTTTGTATAAATAACGTAATCCCTTCCGACCGAATATACGCGCGTAAGTGCACATGGACGCGTGTATATTATAGACCAACCTCCCACGCGTTCGCTATTCGAACAATACAACACACGACCACAGCAGCGCTATATATACATATATACCGGAGAAGAACGTTTCCATCCGACACTTATATTCGTATATGAAACCGTACATAAGCGTATAAACGTAAAACTCGATCCGACAACAATGCAAGACCCGAAGACGACGAACGCAATGTGAAGGACGCGACAGCTCGCAAGATGAATCCATCTGGAGCGACTACTGCGTACGATATATAAATATACACACACACACACTGTACAAGTTGTACGACGTGGATAGATGCCGGGGAACTATGCGTTCTATTACCCGTGGTCTTCTTCTCATCTGTAGTGTGCACACACACACACACACACACACACACACACACACACACACACACACACACACACACACGTTAAATAATTGTAAAAAAATTAATACGTCGGTTGGGGGCGGTAGGGATAATACCGTCACCATATTATTATAGTAGCTATATGTATGTATGTATGTATGTATATAGCAACCTACCTGTACTTAAGTTACGTATGTATAAATATAGGTACATACTATTACGGTTTTATATACGATTAGAGAAACACACGTAAAAAATGTAATTATAAAAAGTCGTTGGATTTCCGAATACCATTCTGTAAAATACCGATTTAAGCCATTAATCTATATAACGAATAAACGCGTACACATTTCTTATGTACGTAGTGTATGATTTATGGGCAGATGAATCCCTCTCGCGTATATAATAAAACCTGATCAACTCGCTGATGTTTATATAGCTATATTTATGTATAATATAGCTGATGTGTATTTTGTGTGAGCGGCTAATTATTACGTTGTTATACTCCATCGTGTTATGTACGTACGATTATCGATTATTTCAATTGCTGGCAGTGTTCCATATTTTAGAAAAACTAACGGACGTCCGTTTTAAATTAACCCATTTTAAACGGATTTTGTGAAATTAATTAACACGACTAATTTTTACCGATTATACTGACGATATCTTATAATAGCTAATCGTCGTAGCCCAATATAAATAATATAAGTGGTTAAAATAGTTAAATTAACTATTGATAAATGCCGATAAATTTAATTAGACGAACGTTCGGTTATTTATTTTAAACATAAATTATGGTTAGTTTTACGTGACTTGGACATACGCGAACAATTTAAACTATTCGTTTTCGTATAGTTTATATTTCTTGTATGTTGAGCTAGAATTAACCACTCGGCGGGACTCATTACGTCGGACGCAATATATATATGTACATCGCGTTACACATTAGTCCGATGAATTCTAGTAAGTAATTCTAGTAAGTCGAACAAAGTGATGTTTCTTGATTTGAATTCTATTATAAATTTCATATCTGTATAGAGTTGCTCATGTGGAGCAATTGGAATTGTTAAGTGACATTTACATTTTCGTAAACGCGTTAGTCTCGTATTTATTTCTGTTTACGTATAGCGTAAGTACCGTAATATATAATAATTGACGAACCGTACGAATATATTCGAAAATATTGTGTTTACGAAAATACTCGTTCACGATAAGTGAATATAATGATTTGGATTACCCAAAACGTTCAACTGCGAGAATGTATTGTAAGCGTCATAATTACCGTCGTTATTATTAATATTATTATAATTAATGAAATTATTCGATTTTTTGACCGGTTAGTGGGTGTGTTTTGTAATAAATTAATTCTTGTAGTTAATTTACGAATAATAATTTACCATGTTTTGTAATGACGAACTGTTAACATAAAACTTTGTTTAAGCGGTTATCGACGCTAAATTTGTATAAAACGGCTATGTGTTTAACTGCTAGAAGAACCTCTTAGCTATACTTATCGGTTGCCTGTTAAATGAACGTCAACGAAAAAACAACACAAAATCGAACCGAATATTGTAAATTATGCGCTTTAGTTGCGAAGTTTTTACAAAATTTGTTGGATCGATTGAAAAATAAATAATAATACACGCTATCAATAATTGTTATGACCATAAAAAATTAATTAATATAAGTAGACTTTTGCATCTGTATACAATTATCACCGTCATTGATTTTAACGATAATTTTCCCCGTGTTAAAGGAACAACCAATCGAACTTCATTAACCGTTAAAATGTAGCTTTTTTATATCGCGCTATTAATAACTATTTATAGCATAAAAATATGTACATCCTACGATCTAATATTATTGTGAACAATGAGTTCGTAGTATACAATCAATCATCGCATAATTTTACGTTATATCTTGTAAGTAAATAACGCTTAATAGTTAGGTAGTACCTGAAAAACAAATCAATTTTTATTTGTAAATAAAGTGATAATTTTTGGTGTAGAGCGGCATTGTTTTATCGCTGAATTTAAGGTAAAATTTTATTTTGAATTAAATATATTTAAAATTTAAAATTTAAATTAAGGAAACGAACAAATTATTCAAATTTAAAATTTAAAAATCGTTTCGCCAATCATTTTTATTATTATTTGTATTTTGGATGTTTGTATAACCGGCTTTATTTTTTAACATTTGGTAATATTACGATTGTTTGTATTTAAAATCTAAATATTTAATGGGATAATATAATTATCAAAGTAAAAGAATTATAATTCGAATTTTTTAAATTTAAAAGTGTCGAAATACTCTAATATTGAACCAATTGCGAAACATTTGAACACATTTTTATTTTTATTTATGACGAAATGTGTGATGTACCAATAAACTACTAAATGTAGCCTTGCCTGCAATATTGTATACATTTATGACTAAATCGGCATACACAGACAATTTTTTTTATTTAACCGATAAAATAGTTTTTCTTGATTGATTGCTAATGAAATAAAAATTTAAAACGATACGTATAACTTGTAGTAAAATGAATGATATAAATTTTGGAATCTGTGATTTCAAAAAATGTCCAAGTAAACATTTCTACTATTTAATAATTCATAAAAATAGTATTTTATTGTAACGTTCTATTTTATATAAATATTATTTTGATTCGGAGATCTGAATATGAGTTAATATAAGTTCTGTTATTAACATGAAATAAATTTAAATATTAAAAAACCCTTTATAAATACTTATATAATTTTAAAATTCATAAATTTTCACGAATATGGTTTATAATTATCTTATACATTTATTTTCCTTTGATCAATGGTAATTTATGTAAAAACATCGATATATAGATAATTATTAGTGCGTTATTTTTTGGACTTTAGGTAGATATGATCGTTTTTCATTTGGAAAGTATCGAGTCTGGTGTCCAATATTCCGTTTACTAACATAATTATATCGGAATTGGAACACAATAATAATAATTACACGTACAAAACATTTAATATCAAGAGATTATCGAAAGAAAAATATTTTAAAACGGTGTATAATATAAGTCTTACTTACTTTATCAACTATTTACATACTTATATTAAATATATGTTCGTATATAATTGAAATAAGATTTGTGTTTATTTTAATATTAAAGTTATCTTTTAAACATTTACGGAATTATATTGACTTCCAATATTTAACGAATCTATACATATTAAGAAAAGGTTAAATAATCATTAAATATATTGAAATGCTACTAATTATTGACACTGTATGATCGAATCACCATATTTGGTAGCTCTATAGATCATTAGAGTCTTGTATTATACATACAATAAACTAAATAAATCATCCCTTGTCGAATTTTCGTTTATAAATTATCAACAATTTTTTTTTTAAAACGTAAAAATCTAAAGTCCGACGTACGCATTATTTAAAAAGTTGTGAATATCGAAGTAAACTTGACGAAAATTGACGAATTTTCACTCTAGAAAATATTTGAGTGAACTGCGTGACTTTGGAGGCACTTAGTTTCGACGATCTTTATTCATTTCGCCCTTATGTTCGGTGTAATTCTCATGATTAACTTTCTGATGTTTTGACAAACTACATGTATAATACAAAATGAAGTTTGTTCTTAGTTTAGTTAATATAAATACTTTATTTTATGAACAAATATTGAAAATTGAATATTGGGGCTCTACATAGTTTTGTATATTATGTATTTCAAGTTTCGTGTTCACCATGTAAGTATATAATATATATTTAAAAATGTATATAAATTGTCCAGTGTTCGAATTAGAAAAAAAAGTGAGTACTGTTAAATTAAAACAGTGTTCTACAAATAAATTTACTTCGTCATAACGTATGAAGCTACACTCCTTGCCCTCCTCACAACCATCATACAACTTTCACATTTACTACATATTATATTCCTAATACAATTTACGTACATATTTAAAGGCGCGAGTCTTGTCTATTTTACGGATGATTTTTTAATTAATACTCGTAGTTTACTATTTTTTCAGTTTGTGAAACGTTTATTCTAAGCTTAGTCTGCGTAATACGGGATTTTATTAAATTCCAACAAATTACAACTTTAGCCGACTACGTACCAAGCGTGGCACTCAACGTGTTAAAAGCCGTTACATTTTTTAAATTTTTTTATTGACAGTAATAACGTGCAATCGTCGATGAAAATATAAAAACCACATTTGAGAAAAATTACTTTTGCCATTATCTCGTACCGTTTCTTTGGTTCCAGTAACGACAAAATAGTCGGAGTATGCATAAAAAAATTACATTAATTTTAGGTTAGACAGCCCTTGCATACCATAAATAATAATATTATATTAATAATAATCGATTTTATATCTACATTGTGAATCATACACACACACCGGCGTTCACGTATATAAAATTTTTGTAAGCTTAGTTTTTATCCTTATAATGATGGCGTAAATATTGATTTGTTTAAAATATTATATATATTTATAGGAGACCAAAAAACGACGTTACTGTTCTTAAAGAAAAGGATAGAAATAAAACGAAAAGTCGTGTATATGAATTAAATTAAAATTAAAATACCGAATGCTGTTTATGTGAATAACGCGTTCCGGTTGGTTGTAAAATGAACTTAAATTCACGTAATTATTGAAACTTAACAACAAATATTCAAATGCAGTTTAACGCTTTTCCGTTACAGTATTATGAATTTAAAAGAAATAATAATTTGTATATGAGGGCCATAGAACACTTTAATATAAAATTAATTTCTTCACTTTTAATGTTAAATATTATTTCATCGGCTAAACTTTTATATAATACACTGATCATATTTATTTCAATAATTGTTTTACATTAATTCGAGAACTGTATCGGTAACTGTATATAGTTGTATAACCTTTTCTAAGATGGATATTATCGGTTTTCAATATTTTTACCTGAGATTCAAACTTTTATTTTTATTTTATTTATTTTTACTTTCGATAACTGAGTGTTACGAAAATATCATTAACTAAGACTGACATTTTTTTATTGTTTTTATAGAGGTGAAAAGTTACCCGCAATCATTGGACCTTGTATTACAGCAGTGTTTTATTATTGGAATATATGTTATATAGTTATATGTCATATTGTGTTTAACGCGTATACTAGTGGCGTAAACAATTCAGATAAAAACAATTGACACACGTTGTAAACATATTTCAGTATTTTTAAAATTGTATGACTTATATGAGTTCGACGTTTTTGTTTCAGTATTTTAATGATTGATTTAATGATTTTACTAACGAAATTAATAATTGGTTACAGTCGTATTATAAAAATGACCGAAATTATATTTCCGCATAATGTTTTTGTATTGTAATATATTCGAATTGATAGAAAACGTATAGGTAATTTGAATTTATTATAATATTGTCTGTATGAAGAGCCGAGAAAAATTACGGATTTTTATATATTTAACAAAATATCACGTTGGCTTTATTAATTGGAAACTTACCAATAGCTATCGCGTGCGTGTATATTGGTCTTATATGTATATATTTCTACGATTAAAACAATGTTTCTATAATTATAAAATTTGAAGTGTGTCCAAAGTACGGGTTATTAACTGAAAATATATTGTACATATAGACGGTGTATAATATAACCTTGGACAGTCAAGGATTGATCTTATCAATTACATTAAAGTCACAACAAAATCGTTACTACGTCATCTTGAAATATTTAAAAAAAGAATAAAATTACCTATACGTATAGTAATATATGTATATATATATTATAATCCATCCTTAACCATAATCTTATACTAAAGAATACTTTAAATTTTCCATCGGGCAATGAAGGAAAAGCGTGGCAAATTTCAACAATTTATTATACAGTTTATATATTAGTTTTATCGATATATATATATATACTTTTTATTGTAACGGTCAAAATTTGTGGTGTGTTATACACAACTTCCGTTAACAAGAATAATTTTTTCATTTTCGACATCGAATATGTATAATAAATCGTGTTTACGCCTTTTTGATTTTGAATACTTAACTGTTCCAATTGGACGACGGAAAATACTTGCAAATTAACGTAACGTTAGGCGATTAATTATAACGATCGTATTATTGTTAAGTCCGCGAGTTTTCAATATAAATTATTTATTTTTATATAATATAATAAAATATAATCCTTACATCGTTACTACACCATACCCGTGTTTAGTTACATAAATACGATATAGCAACGTGACATTTATATCATAATTTCGATTATAAGATTATAACAAATATTTCAAAATGAAAACGGGTATTTTAGGATGTATTAAACGTTCCAAAATTATTTTTTAATATGCGACGCTGTAAATTTACTGATTTTTAAAATATATAATAAATACGTATATCGTTATACTGTATTATTAATTTGTTTAGTTTTATATAAATACAAACGAAGTCTATTCGTTTTCTAAGTCGTAGAAATAATTTGATTCGTGTGTTTATTAGTAAATAAAATGTCATATTGCGGAGCGTTTGACATAAAATCATCGATAGTTTTAGAGGATACGTGTAATTACTTAGAAAGTGGGTGAAATTTGGTTTTTTGGAATGATAGAGCACGAGATATGATTTTAAAAATAAATAAATCTTTCGATACGACGATATTGTCCGTCAATGGAATTTCATAAAAATTGTGTGATATAATATTTCGCGATGGATACGTTTTAATACCACTTGGGTAGAGGCCTGTAAACAATTATGATAATTAATAACGTTTTTTGTACGCGGATACTAACACGCGTGTTTTCATTCGTTATTACACTTAAACGACGTATATAATACTAAATGTTAATTTATCTATGACGTTAGAATCGAATATCGATAATCACGCGAGTATATAAATTAAATTTGCCGCCAAACGACATATCGGAAATAAAACATTAATAGCGAGTATGTTCTTCTTTTAGGTAGTCGCGGAATACGTTTGAAGTATACTAATTAAATTGAATGAAACTCGTGTACACTGGCTGATTACGTTTCTGTTTAATGGGAATTAATAAATTATATATATTTATATATACGAATGCGTGGTAGTAATAGACGTATCTAAATCGGGAGCAAGGGGTCAATTGAAAAATGGGACGCTTATGACTTAGATTTTCGATACGGCGATTTACTGCATTAAGTCGAAAATTTGGTTTGACCGTTTGAAAGCAATATTTCGGATTACACGTATAACGCGGCAAGCGCTCATTAAGTTTTCGCGTATATGCCGAACGTCCTGTATGCTTTATAATTATTATGAAATAACATCACGGGAATATAGAAGGGCCCGTAATTTTCTAATATTATATTCACCTATATACACACACACACACACACACACATATATATATATATATATATATATAGGTGTATATTTTTGAGTGCTAGCGAAGGTGTTATTTTTTCACTCGTCGCCTATATTATATTTTAAAAACGATACTGGTGTTTACATTGTAATCAATCGATCGATTCCTTCTTCACTCTTCTTCTTCGTGCATCTATTTGCCCATAGAAAACGATCATCGGATACAAAATAGGATGCTCGCGTTTTGTAAAAAAAAAAAAAACGATCGTAATATTGTTATATATTACGTAGTTGATATATTATATATACATACACACATATGTATATATATATAAATATACGTGTACGAGATAAAATAGCACAACTGTAGTTTTCGTGTGAAAGAAAATAATATGTTAACGATTCCGATAGTTATAAGGATATCGCACTCGCGTTCGTACGCACATAATTTATATACATATATGAAGTACGTTTATAACTGCGATCAGTATACAAGTGTAACGCACGTATGAAACGTCAATAGTTGGCGTGTTGTTTGTCCATGGTCCATACACATTTACACTTATTATAGATAAATCCCAGAGCGCGAATGTGTGTGCAAGCGTATATGCATGTGTGCGTGCGCGCGCGCGTATGTGTGTGTATTTACGCATCGTGTACATTTGGTCTCGGTCGATTGGCTGTCGATTGTGCCGAGTTAATTTACGAATTCGTCTCGTAGCGGCCAAATATGATATATTATTGTGCGCACGCGCGCACACGTACACATACACATACACACACACACACACACGTACGTTGTAAAGACTTTTACATCACGCCAGATTCTATATCAACTAGAAAATTTGCGTATTTTTCACCCGTATTGCACAAGCTCGTGTAGATATAGTGTTAATAAACTAAAAATCTATTACGAATGTACACATGATGAATCCCGGGAACTGCGGAAAAAACGTTTAATTTTTATTCGTTCTAACGAAAAACGCCTAATTTCAATTCGAATTTTCTTATTAAAATTTCAGAGATAACGTCCGTATATTATTCATTATTTTCAAAATCGATTCGTAGTTAAAAGAAATATTCAAAGTATATCGATATATCTACCCGATACATTTATAAATAATAACGTATTTAAATTAATAATCGAGTACAAAAAACATTTATTAGTAAAATGAAACGAATTCAATATATTAATAATTCGAATCGATAGGCTACTAAAACTAGAAAATTACATCAGCGGTAAAGTGCTAAGTGATAAAATCATAATTAAATATTTCGTTAAATATAAATTCAAATCATTTTCGTTTTTTTCAACGCTGTTTCATTTCGTAAGAATTAAAAAAACAGAAGTCATCGAGCATTCTTATCGGTATATAAAATTATTCGAAACTATTTGAACAAAAATTAAACATCGAACGTTTCTATATTTATATAGATTTTAAATTATTTTTATATATAACTGTATAATAATGTAAATTATTAGTTAATTTTTGAAACAAGTAATAATTATATTATTACACCTCGGGTCTCCTAGATAGGTTAACACCCCCGGATCAGATTGTAAACTTTTCTATTACTCTGTATTTAATTAATATATAAAGGAAGTTGGAACAAAATGTAAGTACTATTTAAGTATGATGTAGATACTTATATGTATTATAAACAAATTATATACAAATATTATATGTAAGTACTTAAATGGTGGATTGTGGTATGTTGAAGAATTGGTTTTGCTGACAAATCGGTTATACGTATTCCATGATTAAAAAATGTGATATAAATTGAACCGATAAATATATTATATAATAAACGATTAAATTTCTATTTTTGAGTTTAGATACTCTAAAGTCTATGTAGTCTACCTATTTAGAGAAGTCAAAAGTCTATGGTCTTATGCGGGTTGAACACACTAGTGTACGAGTTACTCATAGTCAAAATGAATCGCATGTAACAAAATTAACAACCAAGGCAAAGAAATGCCGTGAGAATGATTATTTTGAACCCAAAGAGATTTATCAAACACCGAAAAGAAAATATTATTGTGGAATTAAATCGTCTTAAAATTATAGAACGTTGGACGATTGCTCTCGTATTAAAAGTAATATAAATTATTACTGTGTGTCGAAAACTGTTATTATTATTGATAATAATCGTAACGAATTCTAAAACGCGTCGCATAAAATGAATAACGTCAATTGAAATGTGTCGACTATACGGTTTTTATCCGGACAGGCACACATTTTGCTACGATGACGATTAAATATTTGTATCCGTATTAATGCGATACATGGACGCTAAGTATTCAGCTAGCTATTTCTAAATTGTTTGGATATTGTACAACGTTGATGTTACCGGTAAGCGTATAATGATGTCATCGGATCAGCAAAGGTCAATATAAAAAACGTATACCACGGTGTAATATTACACTGAGCCCGCACGCGATAAGTAAAAGGCCAATAATAGGTGGGTTAGAGCAGAAATCAGAATTTACGGGGTAATTACGGTAAATGTCCGAAATGTATATAATGAAATTAGGGTCCGGATGTCGGGAGGATGTGTGTAATTTTGTAACGTGATTTCCGCGATAAACTAAAATACAATTTTAATAGGCGGAACGTTTAAAATTCTGGTAATTTTCGTTGATCGTAAAACCGCGACTGTATAACGTATCTTCGTATACACTGTTAACAGTGTTGGTTTTACGGTACGTACCGTGTGGAAGGGTTGGCAGGGAGGGGGAACGGAAATGTCATCAAAGCCCGTTAAAATATTATACAAGAGTCCTGTTATACAGTATAAGAAATACGTACCTGTATATTTACTATTATTATATATGTACGTGTATGTCCGCGAAGAAATTAAAAATGAACGATGTGCGTACGAAAGTTTTCCACTATCGGAAACCATTGTTGTACTTATAATGACAATTTGTTATTCCAAAGTTTATTTGTAAGCGTCATGGACGTATTATTATTTAAAATTGTAAAAATATTATTAATTAAAAAATATATCGGACAACACGTTGTAACGGTGCCGTTACATAGTACATATATAAATGCGTGCGTGTTTATGTGTAATTATATATATATAATGTAATGTTGATCAATAACACTCCCTCTCCGGCCTAAAACCATAACGAACAAGGCCCTGCAGTCATCACGCGTTTTATAATGGACAATTAGTTCTCTGCCGACGCCATTTAGCTAAACGGTTAGTAGTGACTCCGTGCGACTACACCGGTTACAGCCGCCTATTATTGTGAAACTTTTTAAATAAACTTTGTGCGCGTCATTAAGTTACATAAGTGTACTTGATCGGCGTCGCGTTTAAATAATCGCCGAATCCAATATGCCTTTATTGACAAAAATTTTATAGTTCCCGCGCTACGATTACTGTAATCGTCGAAAAGGCAAAAAAAATACGAATAATTTAACGTCCTTAATAAAGTCCCTTCTCTGGATACGTTACAACGCCCGCTCGTACGAAACCATCTTATTATCAAAATAAAATTCTTATATGTAAGTTAATTAATTTAAGTGTGCAATATTTTCTTGCTATTCAAATTTCGAACTCGACGATAAATATTATTCGAAAATTACTCGTAACGATTTTACACGTAAGTATACGTAATATTTGTACAAGTATTATATATAATCGTATACGATGTAGACGCCATTTCAATTGTAATATTATTTAACATTGCGCAAAATTCGGCAACTATCTTAATAAGTCTAAATTAAATTCCGAAACGAATTATCGGTGCAATTTAATTGTATTATGTTCGTACGTAAATTATTTACAATGTACAATATAAATGATTTGAGTATAAAACAATACGGTCACACGGTTTGCGATTAATTTGTCTATTGTAAACTATTTTACAAAAAAACGGCCGTAATTATCCATGTCGCTGTTGTTTATTTAGATTACTTTACGCTGTGTTAATACATAGTATTTTTCAAAGTCATTTTTCAATAGAAAAACGTTCCGCAAAATAATTTAAATATAGAACGAACGATCAACTAAACACGAGTTATTATTTCAATATTGTAAATATTCGCGATACGGTAAGATAATAACATACTAACGATTTCATTATACATGTCGTCTTTGGGTCAATATTAAAATAATCTTTTCGATTTTGTGTATTTATCTTGATTTTTCAAAAGTTAGGAAGGTTACTGGTTACATTTCTCATACTGATCAAATATTTTGTTTTACAGTTTAACTATGTGTAATTTTTATATAGCTCAACGGATAAATGATGTCGTCGAAAAATAATTAATTATTCGATTAATGCGATTACATAACATTAAGTATTACCTAAAACGTTTTACCATATATATCTATACTAACTAACGAAACAATTTTCTGAAAATTACGAAACTTAAGTTTAATTTTATTTTAAATCCCTTATTTTTTATAATTTTTTTTTATTGTTCTCGGATAAATTAAATTACATTTTAGTCCACTCATTATAATATGTATTAAATATATATCTATTGTGAAGAGTTAAAAAAAACTATAAATATACCGTTATATGATTGAAAATTGTCTTAGCACAATATAAAATAGTGCACGTTCACTAATTAATTTAAGCAAGTTTATATTAGATCCGTAAGGGAACGATTAAAATAAATAATATTAACTAGAAGGCAAGAATTAATTTAACGTCAAAACATACGTTCTTAGTATAAACAACGTGTTTTATATGTCGAATCATACTACGCAATGTACATTAATTTTTGTCAAACTTTTATTACTGTTTACACAATTATTCTGAATAAAATAATAATTGACAAACAAATTAATATAAATATCTATTAATCAAATATAAACTATGTTTATAAAATATACTCGAAGGTTGAGGACCAACCTTTACTGGAACGCTCGATTTACTGAGAATTTAATTTCATTATAAAATCTCGCGAAATTCGACTTTAAACAGTTGAAATAATGTTGTACGTTTTTACGATATCAAACAGTAACAACTGCGTAATTCTCTTCGGTTATGGGATTTGTACACGTATCGACACTAAGTCAAATCGTTTTTTCGTCTCCGAAGATATTATTGATCTAACTTTTTTCACGAAAATCCACAAATCCTTTCTGAGATCTAAACAATATATATATATATATAAATGTGTGCGTGTTTGTATAATATAAATACGATACAATCGTTGTATAGAATAATAATAAAGGCTTTTTACGAAGCAAAAATCTTATTCATTCATATTTTACGGCAAATTAGTTGAAATTGTGTTACGTTATAGAAAATAAAATTATTCGTTATTTCGGTTTTAATGTCGTTCAACGTGTGTGTGTTCGACGTCACATTAACATTCGGTATGTATATCGACTAGTCAGTTCGAACGAATGGTATTTAAACCCGTACGAAATACGCTAAACACGTACAAAAACTATAAAAACAAACGGGTATTTAACTGGATAAATCGTAACGTCCGAGGAATTGTGCTGAAACGAATTCGTACCTCGGTGGTTAGCGGCCGTTATCGTTATGTCCACAGAAAATCGAAAGACGCGTGGATGACGACGACTCCTCGGCCTTAATTATTATTACGAAGCGTACAATTACGTTATTGTATACGGTTCATGAACAGTACACGACAGGTGGACGGAGTTATAAAGAAGACGTAAAACACACCGCGCGCGTACGTGTGACATTTAGTGGTTTTATGGTCGTTTATTGGGTTTTATTTTCGGAAAAATAAATACGGGCACATCGTGTCGTATAAAATTATTTGTCGAAACTTCGTAAAAAAAAATAACCTCCCCCGCCGCCCGCCGGACGCGACAGTTCCACAATTATTACGGCGGGTATACCTACCTACCTACCTACGGGTATACGACGAAACGAACACCTGTTGCGACGGGAATAATATTAACCGGACCGCGCCGCCATATGCCGCCCAAGCATTTCCGCCGCCAGATCGACCCTTCGACTCTACATGAATGTTATTGCGTCTCGACAATGTGCCGCTTTTGCTTATGGCTTTTGCTTAGGCGCCGGGTAATGGAGTTTTTTGCGAAGCTCCCGAAAAAATTCCTTCCAATCGATGCACGTTTCGCGCGTGATGTTCCAATTCGAAAGTATGACGTGCGCGTACCACGTTCACGAACAATACCGTCCCCTCCCAAAATCTCGAACGTGGTGGTAATGACGTACACGTCAAACGTGCGCAAAGATATCGCATAGACGTTTTATTTGGATATTACGATTGACGCGTTCTCGCGAATATAAAGATAGTGGCGGTACACAACGACAATGTAACACTTACGACTAATGTACACTGTTGCGTGTTATCCGCACGATCGTATATTATCGTCAACCGCCAAACATTCGTAATACGTGTACCGTTTCGTGGTCGACGTACCACACTTATTAGTCGTTGATTAACCGTAAACTGAAAGCGATATTCGACGTGACGTCCACGGGATTATCCCGTTGTGATTACGGTATCCGCAGTCTGTCGGTGGTGCAGCAACTCGATCGATTTGTCGGCCGGAATTTTATTTCGGGCAAAGTGGGTGGGGGTGTTCGTCTATTCCTTTACATTTCACTGGAGCGACGCCGTTCGATAGGTGAGTACTTAAAAATTGTCAGGGGGTTGGTTCTGGACCTCATGGACCCCCTTCACCCACTGGATACGTGTCTGGCGGCAGCGTCGAAATAGTAATGGGGTCTCCCATTTCCCTCTTCCTCCCTCCTTAACGTAGTCGTTTTCGACGTGTCCGTATATATTATACTGAAACGGTGTATACGAGAACCGGGTGCACGGGGCGTCGAACGAGAGGAACGTAAGTAAAATATCACGTGAGTTTCGTGTGGATTCGCTTTTATTAGCGTACCGATGTAAATATTTCCTTTTCGTCGTTATTCCGTCGATTGCCCGAAAACTCAAAGTACGCCGACGCCGACGGCTTTTACTTTTATTGCCGCGCACCACTCTAATAAAACGATTAAACCCGCGTTTTTATTATCCCGTCGACAACGTACGTATACACACACGCGCGCGTAATAATAGTAATAATAATAATAATAATGACGCCGTGCCGCGTTCTAACAACAATATTAATAGACAACGCCCGTAATATAAACCCGAACGGGGTTGACAAAAAATTTAAAAAAAAAATCCGTGTAAAATAACCGATCGCTGCGTTTGGCCGCCGAATACTATAAACGAGCGGACGACGCCCGTCGGATCAGTGGTTGACGACGGGTGCGGGGACAATTTCGGTTGTGGGAAAACAATCGTATTCGCCCGCCCGCCGGCGACTCGTCTTTTCCGCGCGTATATTTCGGAATTATCATCGTCTTATGATTTATGGCCAGGAGTCCCAGATACGATCGCGCATTAAAAATGCGCATACATTACGGCGCGAACGCGCGCGCGAGACTTATATTCACCCAGTCACGGTTCAGGCGTACCGTTTCACTCTGCTGGCGAATAATGACACGGTTGTTCTATTTCGTAACGAAAAAATTATACCGATTTTCTCGTTTTTTTTTTTTTGCTCCGTCCGTTCGAGTGTTTTAGTTTCAACGCACAACACGTACGCTCGCCTATCTGTTGTACGCATAGTATTAGTAGTAATAATAATAATAATGCGCGTATTATACGAACATCTTCGTATATATTCCACCGGACGGACGGACGACGACGACGCCACCGCGTCGCGCTTCTTTTTAGCGTTTCGTCCGGCCGACTCGAAAACGTCGTATACACGCCGGTCGTCCTAGTATAAACGTGCGTACGACGCGTTTCGCGTAAATATTATGTTACACATTGTGTTACACGTTCCGTCCCGCGCGTCGTCGTTCCTATCAAATATTCTTTTATCTGGCGCCGTATCGGCGTACGTATGAGAAATAATCGACCCAACTACTTCTAGACGCGCGCCACTCGCTGTATCTTCTGAACCGTTTCCGTTTTGCCCTTTGGTTTCGTCGTACGTGTTCCTGGCGTTCGAATTCGTCATCCTCAGTTGTGTATTTTATTAATCGTACTGGTTATACACGTACGTTTTGAGCGCACCAACTCGAATTCCGAACAAATCGAGAAAATCTCGGAAATTCCCGACAATTTTCGGTTTTTGTGTTTTTTTTATTACCTTTTTAAAACTGACTTTCGTCGTAAAATCCAACGTAAATTCTACGGGAAGTATATTTGGAAAACGTACGAACCATATTTAATATCGGCACGACAAACGCAACCGAATTTTACCAATTCACAATCCTGGTCGTTTCGGTCGATATTTTTAATTATATTTTTACCACCACGCCGATTTTTATGATTCTATACTATAAAATCAACGGAAACAAGTACGTTTGCGACGGCGAAAATCAGACCGAGGAGAATTTTTGAGAAACACGCTATGAACAATAAACCCAAACAAACACGCAGACTTCGCCGTGCTATACACAATAATACAGATTATTACGATAGTCGAGTACGCCGGTTCTTTAAAATAACATTAGATAAAAAAAGATCCGAGTAAATAAAGCGGATATGTTTAAAACGTATTTCTCGGGAATATAGACATGATAACACGTGATCTTATTGAGTTATTTTAGAGACAAGGTTTTTTTTCCTTTTTAGCGATATAAGATTAAACCCAACGAATATTCGCTATTAATTAGACTCAGATATCGCGTATAGAATAGAATTTAATGTTGTAGAATCGGAAGATATATATATATATATATATATATATATAAAACACGTGTTTCATTATCGGCAAATTTAACTGTAATCGTAATTTATGATATGAGAACCCCCGGCGCGGGAAAAACGATTCCATAACGTGATGTTCATTATTGACGGGACGTTATAATAATAATAATAATAATAATAAAATCGTAAGCGAATGAAAATAGTATGCGAATACGTTAGAACACGATCGTCATATATATGCGCTTTGCTTGAATTCTGTCACTATCATCGTCCCATCTACGTTATTTCGTACGGGGGATTTCTTATTTTACGAGCGAAATTTTATTATACACGGTGAAAGTAACGCTCTCCGACGTTTTTGTGCATTGTTTTTCGTGGGACAATCGAGTGAAAACAATTTACAACGTCTTATAATACGACGATGTTACAATAACAATGCAAACGAACACAGTTGGCTTATGCGATTGCAAATATTCGAATAATTATACGCGCGCCGCCAAATGATAGTTTCTGTAGGCTGCGCTGGAAAAATGGACAACAACGCCACGTCCGCGTAGGTTTCCTCGGATGTCGTTTAGGTGAAATAATTGTGTCTCGTCGCCGGTAGTACGAACATTAGTTTGTAATGATTACCGGTAAACTGTATTTTCCCAACCTGATGTAGGATCAAACACATCGTACTTGATTATTGTTACAATAATTGAAAACCGTTCGATTCCTTTGTATAGATAGTAGTCACAGAAATTGCCGATTTGACATTCAAATATGTTGTAGAACGTTCGATTTATCTCATTTGTACAACGAAATATATCGAAAATAGCGGTATTATTGTACTTTTACTGTAAAAATGTCGTCACGTCGTTTCGAAATATGAGTTTCGATTCAAGAACAACAATTTCGTCTATTTAGGGAAGCAATGTGAACGTTGAACAAACGGTATGCGGTCGAAATAAACGTTGAAACCCGTAAGTATTATAAAATGAACGCGCATTTCCGATTTATCGGTGACATTTTATGTATATAACAAAACGGCACTTGCAAAATAGCTACGAAAATCATCATTTTTCGAACAGGTGGTAGTCGCCGTCGTGTTTACGAAACCGATAACCGTCGGTAGATTACCAAAATAACGCGTTCGTGTAACGACGGCATATTCGCGTATTATTGGGAAGTTGTGGTGGCTGGTGGGGAGGGGAGGAAACGAATGGAATCAAAAAGTGTAAGAAACGTCTATAGTTCAGCGGCTTCGTTCAGATCGATCCTCGTATACGTTTTCTTCGCGACGAATACGTCACGTTATTGCGCGAGCGATAAAATTGTAGACTTGTCGTAAATCGCCGACCGAATAGAAAACGTCAGATAGGTGTAGAGTATACGTCACGAGAAATATCCGATATAAAATTGTATTACGAGCCAGTGAACCAGTAATTTTTCAATACCGAATCTGATAGCGCGACAACAATGCGCGCGTTTCGTTCGAGACCAGTTTTCGCGGTACTCCGCAGCACGACGTTGGGATAAGTGGGTATACACACACACACACACACACACACATATAAACACTGTATGTGCACAGTAAGGAATAGAAGCAGCGAATTTCGACGCCACGAAATCGCCTCGAATAATAATTTATTTCTTCGTCAGTGATGGCTTCGCGGTACGTATATATCGTCGTATGTGTGTACACTATACGTACGTACGCCCAATCACGACGTAAGTACAATAATTATCAATAAGATTTATACGTTTATTAATGTTCGCGGATCGATTGCCACGGCGCGTATTCGTTATTAAAAAGCGTAATCGTCTTATGTATCATTCGACGTACACGCGCACGCGTACACACGCACACCGATGAGTACCCCCCACACGAAACGTGCCGAGACGAATTCGATTATATAACGGTATTCGCGTGTGGACATTATGGCGTGCACGTGGTACACACCGAAATCTCATATTTGATTATACACGAGAGGTCGTCGTCGTTGATGGGCGCGCGTATTACCGGCGCGGGTTTACATTTGGTATCGGTCGTCGGTGTTGAAACAACGCCGTATACGTTTTCGGTAACTTTTTTTATACGCATGTCTACCGCACGTTCGTTAAATTACGAACGGACGTGAGCGTTCCGGCGGAGATATATAACAAATATACCGGCAACGGCTGACGGAATACGCGCTTACCCACGTCGTATTCGGGGAACAATTTGTTTGGCGAACGGATGAGACATAAACGGTCAAATCGAATAGTGCCGGGGTACGTTCGATTATCGCGCGTAAAAATGTGACGGGAATTTCTCTACGGAGGGCCTGGGAAGGGGGAAGGTGAGGAGAGGAAGAGACGCACGAATAATTGGGTTCGTTGAAACGGACGCGCACGTAATATACCCGAGTAATAATTATTAGCCACGTGGCGCGATCAATTTACAATTTCGAATAGGTTTATCGAAACGGCGCGTACGTACGTGGTGGGTGGTATTCCGTCGAAAATTAACGGTACGAACGCACGCGCGCTCGGCGCCCAGCAGCGTAGTATCGAATCGTGGGTGACGACTATTGGCGAGTGTCACGCAAGCTGTATTATTTCCTTAAACTTTTGTTCAAATGCGTTCGTTATTTATCGGAGTGAACTTTAAACGGTCGGCAACATTTGCTGATTACGTGCTCCGGTGAAACGAGATGGCGTATCCCGATTTCGTTATCTAACCGAATCGGCGTTTGCATTGGATTCAACCAATTCGCATTCGAATATTCAGAACCGTATTTCGAACACAATCGGAAAACAAATTACGCGTATATATAATAAAAGACACGCCACGTGCGTTGACGTACTTTGTAACTTCTTAGAAAACAACGTTTCGAAGTGTAAGCACAATATTTTAACGCCAATAACAAGTAAAATCTTAGAATATATTAATGATCAATTGTACTCAATATATATATATATATATATATATATATATAAATCAAAAACAAAAACGAC
Organism: Geopemphigus sp. TES_GeoC_2020; assembly: GCA_025469175.1. Taxonomy (NCBI): domain Eukaryota; kingdom Metazoa; phylum Arthropoda; class Insecta; order Hemiptera; family Aphididae; genus Geopemphigus; species Geopemphigus sp. TES_GeoC_2020. The sequence goes on along the minus strand of JAIPRN010002757.1, from coordinate 2,514 downwards.
GCAAAATTGCTTTTTAATAATATTTTGTTTTTACTGTACCTTATTAAGCAATATTGATCACCGTTGTTCGATCTTTGACATATATTCAACTATTGGAGGTACTTAATAGTGGTTTAACGTTTTCTCGTTTTTTCTTTACAATTTCTTCGGCGGAAGAAATATACGGATATTTAACGATCGTTCAACGGGTAATTCGTTATTCCAAACTATATTAAAACTATCGTTTCACGAAAAAAACATTTAAACGATTCTCGTCCCAAAACATTATTATTGTGGCTTGATCATCGAAATCGGTTATATTCATTTTTGTTTCGTCGTATAATATTGTGTTTTCTACTTTTGCGTTTAACTTTCATTAGATTTTACGATGTACGTTGGAAAATTAGTTACGTCATGAGCTGTTATAACGTAAATTATTCACTACCAATCGTGAACGTTTTCGTAAATTGTCGTTCGCGTTTACTTGGATACATTGATTATCGCGGTAGACGGAATTGGCAGGATCGGTTTTATATTACGGCTCCCCATTCCCCCAATTATAAAAATATCGATTCACACTCCGTCGCCGTTGTGTACCAGGCCCATACAAAAATAATTAGTGTTCGGCTCTAATAGCACCGACGTATCATCAACATAGTTTCGAACGCCGTTTAATGCCACATAGTCGAGAATCTTGAAAATCGAACCAAATAAACGGTAAACGTTCGTTTTTCTTTTGGAGTGTGAAGAAAACCACGTTTGTAACCTGACAATTGGCTACTCTACTGTGCGGCGTGTGCGTTTTGCAGTTGTGTACAGTACGAGGTATACACTTGTATCATAAAAAAACCATTGCTCGCGACTTTTATCGTTGCGTCGTGGGGTCTACCGACGACGACAATTATTATTGCGTACCGTTTTCGACCTTTTTTACGCAGACGGGCGTAATAAATATTTACAATACATAACTTCTCGTCGTTATAACACGTTTTGTTTGATGAGTATAAACCAAAAAAACGCGTTATATTGTCGTTTCATTGTCGTATTTTGTGATCGCAGCAGACCGCGGTACTTATACGGCCACCGAATAATCGTAAAATAGTAAAAATAACGACGACGCAATAGATACATTGAAAGCGCACGTTCGATAGAATTGATTGTTTCGACAATTTAATAAATAATATATCGGAACGATATAAGTGCGCTGGTAAAAACGTACCCTCTATTCATCGTAATCGTTTCATGGTGTATCGATTTTTGTCCTGCGTTTCACTTTTAATTGTCGCCATATGTTGCCATCAATCCCCGTATCAATTATATCACGTGGTATAATATTAAACAATTCATCTTTTTTACATTTTCAATGCACACGCCCGCAAGTACGTAATTCAAATTTCGTGGACAAAAGTTACCGTGTTTTCTCAAACGATTTCATTATTTTGACACGATTTTCGTCCGATAGAAAATTAGATAAAATCACTTAGTCGATGTCACGCATATAGCGAGTAGGGTACTTCCTATAATGTTTCCTTTGTTAATATGAACTTAAAAAAAATATTAGATCCTACGATTTTTTTTTGCATTTTAAAAGCCAAATGAATCAAGGTAGATTAATTGTATAAATATACAATAATGTTTAAAAATCATCACATTATATTATGAGTGTATGCGATAGTTTGAAAGAAATAATTGTGATCATTATTTAAAGAAAAAATGTACCTATTTCTAGAATCAGCGTGTTAGTTTGAGGTGATATAAACACTTGATTTTAAAACTAGAAAACGTTTATGGAGATATTACGACACCCTATTTTCCCAGTCCCTCCTTTTTTGGCCTGAAATCTAAATACAAATTTAGAAATTTCGATAGGATTTTAAACGCAAATATCTACAATATTTTAAATGACCACGTATCACAGACAAATCTCAAAACCGGTGAGTATAACGAATTCACACAAGCGGGTCGATTCACTGTCGTTGTCAATATTTTTATGTTCACTGACGCGAGTTTCGTTCGAATAACTAAATACATCTGTAAAATAATATACGTAATGGGCCAGTTAATTAACCACGAAGTTTAAACATTTCGAGTACATAAGTACCTTTATGATAAAAACTTCGAAAAAAAAATAAATTTTAAGTGTAATTTATCTACTTATTTTATTATATTATAGTAATAAATATACGTAGGTGTATATATATGTGTACCTAACCACACGATCTAATTACGTGCTAATACGTATCATTCAGTTGTGTGGATGTTGTTACAGGTAATAATCGTTAATAATTAACACGTTCAGGATGTAAATTAATTGCATTAACGTCTTAAAACTATTAATAATTCAAAAACAAAGTTCATTTACTAAGTGAAAAATAATTTATATACGAACTAATAACGAAGGATGAAATACACACACACACACACACACACACACACACACACACACACACACACACACACACACACACACACACACACACACACACACACACACACACACACACACACACACACACACACACACACACACACACA